>SJYC01073953.1:0-38269 GCA_006408675.1 Madoqua kirkii
TTCCATGACAACCAAATAAGTAGACATTAAAAAGTGCCAAAAGTAATTCAATATTTTTTCTTTTTTTTGAATTCTGTGCTTTCCTTTAAGTGATGGAAAAAAATGCCAGTGTGTGTTCCTATTTGTTTTGTCTTCATGCTAGAGTATATTTTCCATATACTTGTATTTTCACTTTTTTTCCTTTTTCACTCATCTCCTCTCCAGTTTACACATAAAAGATTAGTATTTATAACTTGAGAGAAATTACAGAATCACAAACTGTTACAATCTAATACGCCTGCAGAGAACTTCACATAATAATTTCAGATCATGAGTATTTCCTCTTATATCCAATATAATATTACCTTACATTTTACAGTACGTTACAGTTTAAGCTACTTTCCCATTCATTATCTAATTTAATCCTACAAATATCTCTTTTACAGGTGTTTTTTTTAAGTGTAATCAAAGATCCTCAGGATAAAGCAACTTTCTTAGAGACGGTAGATGATGAAATCAAAATACAAACTCAGAATTCATTACCCTTTATCCATCTTTACTACAGCTTTTCATTGTTTTAAGAAGAGCTGCCAAAATTCCCCTAGTAGCTCATTACCTATCTGCTCTTATGGTCCTGATACTGTCCCAAATGCCTAAGGAACGTAAATACATTCTGCTGAATTTGAGGATGATAGTTTCCTATCACTTGAGTTAATTTCCCCAAGGTAAATTAGATGGAAGGTAAATTATCAGAGATTCTAACTCAGTGAAAAATAAGGCCTCTCTTTTCAAAAATTACATTATATAAAAGAAGAATCAGCAGACATTTTCTGTGAAGTACAAAATAGTCAATATTTTAGGTTTTGTGGGCCAGAGAGGTTCTGTGAAACTACTCACCTTCATTGTAGCATGAAAGTAGCCATGGGCGGCATGGAAATGGATGGGCCTGGCTGTGTTCCAGTAAAACTTTATTCACAAAAAGGGGAGGGGATGGGAAAGATTTGGCTCATGGGGTACTGTTTGCTCGCTCATAGTCTAGAAAGTCCTTCTTCAGTTCATTGAAAAAAAAAATGGAAGTAAGGTTTAGGCTGTTATTCCTGAAGCAATGGGAGAAATATCAAACAGAACACAGGCAGACATTATATGTTGGGAGTATTTTTCTTTTATTGTTTTATACAGGAAAGGGATGGGTGAGGGCTGCTCTGGGTAGCAGTGGAGCCCATGTTCTCTAAAATGTGTGACAGGATGTGTTATTCCTGCCTCTAGTTACGAGGCTAGCCAGGGAAACATGTTGGCTTACATTCTTTAATTTCACACACGCTCTTTGTCTTCTGTGTTGTGCTGACAACCACTGGGTAGACAAAGATGAACAAGGCTCACTGGCAGCCTTCTAGGAGTTTCCAATCAAGGTGGGGTAAGATAGGAGATGGTGAGGACAGACAAGTGTGCAAAAAAAGAAGAAAACACAGCATAAAGAAAAATGTGGAAGAGACCAGCAAGGAGGTGTTAGCAGACTGCACCGAGAAGAAAAATGCAGGAGAAATGAGCTTGGTCCTGGGTGATCAGGGTGATATGACCAGAGAGGGCAGCATCTAGCTAGGTCAGGAGGAATGAGAGGATCCCAAAAGGAGCTGAGGAAAGGGCAGATCAGGAAGAAGAAACTTAGGCAGGCATGGAGGTGTAGAGATTCAGGGTGTGTGCAGAAAACAGAATACTGCCCTGTGTCTGAGATGTCAGATGAGGAGTTAAAATGGGGCCTGAAAGTCCAACCAAGTCTTCTGAGAGCTGAAAGGGGCAGCTGAAGTGTTGGGATTCTATCCCCAAACAGGAAGAAGCCCTGGCACGTAGATCATAACAAGATTTTGCTAAGAGAATGTCAGCAGCGGTGTAACGAAAGCTCGATTCATTAAATAAACCTCCAAGAACTCTGAAGTAAGGCTGTCCTAAAGAAATATAATGCAAGCCACATATGTGATCTAAAAACTTCTTGTAACTACAATTTTAAAAAGTAAATATAAGCCAAATTAATTGTAATAGTACACTTTATTTTACCTAATTTATCCAAAATACTATATATAGTTTTGGACTTTGCTGGCAGTCCATTGTTTAAGACTCCACACTCCCAATGCAGGGAGCATGGGTTTGATCCCTGCTTGAGGAAGATCCCACATGCCACAAGGCCAGAAATCTTCAAAATATTATAGTTTGAACCAATGTAAAAATTATTAATGATATATAATGTTTACTTCATACTAAGTTTTAGAAATGAGATGAGTATTCTATACCTGTGGCCAGGCTCAGTTCAGACTTTCCAGTATCACAAGGGCTCGCTGTGGCTGTGGCCACCGTGAGGGACAGAGCTGCTCTAGGATGTATGCGCTACAGACACTGGGGAGGGGACCTGGGCTGGGCTGGAGGCAAGACCCGAGAACAATCGTTTGTAGAAGCCTGACTCTTTATTTCGCCAAATCTCCTTGTGTCCTGAATCCTTTTAGAATAACCTACATGGGAATAATTGTTGTACCTTTAAAATCAAATAGTCATAGAATGCCATGTGGACTTAGGAAATTCTGTTCTAGCTAAAGGTAAGTAAACCACTAAGGTAAGTAAAATCTCAGACACTTTTACAACATAATTACAATTGTTTCAATAAGGAATTTGGATCTTACAATATCTTAGCTGGAAAGGCTCAGCAATTATTTTACAAAATGTTCTAATTTTACAAATGGCAAAGACTCAGTATCACTCGCCTAGATATTACTCCCGGGGCTGCCCGGTTTTTCCCTTTTTCTAGGTTACTGCCTGTGTGTGTATGTGTGCAAAAGACTGAGACAGAGGAACAAAGACAAGCAGCAGAGATGACAGTGGGAGGAGGACAGTAGAGGCGCCTGGTGAGGCTTTTTTAAGCTACAGATGCCAGGCCACACACTTACCTACTAAATCAGAGACGAACGCAGAGCCAGATTAAGGCGGTGCTATTGCTTATCTATAAAGACCTGTTATACCATTGGAAATAGTACAAAACACAGGAGAATTTTTCTTTTCTCCTTGCAAGTAAAAAGATTAGAAGCAATACTTTATTAAATTCCTCAGAGTGTTGACATAGATGGGGGAGAGAGGGAGATAAGAGGTATTGAAGAATGCAGACAGACACCTGTGTAGCTGAAATAACAGCCATTGACCTTCTGTAACAGAGAGGTCCTTGTACTGCAGGGGTTTTTACTGGTGTGTATGTATCTGTAAATTGGGGGTGGGGGTGGGGTAGAACCACGTTGGTATGGTAAGGAAGGTGAAGCACATATCAACCATCTTCATTCCTCACTTCCCCCTTAGCAGCAGTTATCTTCTCTTCAAAAAAAGAAGAAAAAGGGAAATGTTTTATGCTATCACTTTAGGCACCAGTTTTTTAGTCTTATCAAAATATTGAACTATGGACTATCCTGGGTGTCCTAGGACACGCACAGTTATCAGTTTAGACCTCACTAAGGATGTGTCGGAGAAGGCAATGGCACCCCACTCCAGTACTCTTGCCTAGAAAATCCCATGGACGGAAGAGCCTGGTGGGCTGCAGTCCATGGGGTCACTAAGAGTCGGACACAACTGAGCAACTTCACTTTCACTTTTCACTTTTGTGCATTGGAGAAGGAAATGGCAACCCACTCCGGTGTTCTTGCCTGGAGAATCCCAGGGATGGGGGAGCCTGGTGGGCTGCCATCTATGGGGTCGCACAGAGTCAGACACGACTGAAGCGACTTAGCAGCAGTAGCAGCAGCAGGGATGTGTAGTCTAGAATGATCTCCAGATGATCTATTTTGAACTCCTCAACAATATGAAAAACATTAGAGCACAATTTCCTAATTTTAATGTGTATGTCAGTTACCTGGGGATGCATTAAATTGCAGATTCTCATTCATAGGTCTGGGATGGATCCCCTGCATTTCTGATAAGCCTCTGGGTGATGCCTGTGCTGCTTGCCTGAAGAATACGCAAAATAGTAAAGCCCCAGAACATCAAATATTTGTCTGAACAAAGTATTGGAAGCATCCTTGGATATTCCCTCCTTTCACAGAATGTGAAAGTTAAAGTGGCACAGCCTTGTCCGACTCTTTGCGGCCCCATGGATTGTACAGTCCATGGAATTCTCCAGACCAGAATACTAGAGTGGGTAGCCTTTCCCTTCTCCAGGGTATCTTCCCAACCCAGGAATCAAACCCAGGTCTCCCACATTGCCTGCAGAGTTTCTATCAGCTGAGCCACAGGGGAAGCCCAAGAATACTGGAGTGGGTAGCCTATGCCTTCTCCAGGGGATCTTCCCAACCCAGGAATCAAACTGGGGATCTTGCATTTAGGCGGATTCTTTACCAGCTGAGCTACCAAGGAAGCCTCACATGCTGTGCCCCCTGCATTAAAAGGCCTGTGGGTTTCCGCAGGTACCCTCCCTCCTACCACTGCGGGCTAGAATTTGAAAGGAGATGAAGCATTAGGAGATCCCAGGGATCCGAGCTGCCAGTCCTGCCTGGGAGCACATCTTTCTCATGAGGCTCACCTCTCTCCCTCCTTTCGCCTCTCAGGTATCTAAACTCGAACGAGAGAAGACTCAAGAAGCCAAGAGGATCCGCGAGCTGGAGCAGCGCAAGCACACGGTCCTGGTGACGGAACTCAAAGCCAAGCTCCACGAGGAGAAGATGAAGGAGCTGCAGGCCGTGCGGGAGAATCTCATCAAGCAGCACGAGCAGGAAATGGCCCGGACAGTGAAGGTGCGGGATGGCGAGATCCAGAGGCTCAAGTCAGCGCTGTGCGCGCTCCGGGACGGCAGCAGCGACAAAGTAAGGACAGCGCTCACCATCGAGGCCCGCGAGGAGGCCCGGAAACTGTTCGATGCCGAGCGCCTTAAGCTCTTACAGGAGATTGCGGACCTGAAAACGGCCAAGAAGCAGGTGGACGAGGCGCTGAGCAACATGATCCAAGCGGATAAAATCAAGGCTGGGGACCTCAGGAGTGAGCATCAGTCCCACCAGGAAGCCATCTCCAAGATCAAGTGGGAGTCGGAGCGGGATATTCGGAGGCTGGTTAGTAACCCAGGGCAGAACCGTTCTGTTTCCAGGCTTCAGACAGCCGTGGGGCTTGCTTTTTCAGGTGTTTTTTCGTGAGTGGATTACAAGCAGTGCCCCCCTTCGGTCTAGTGCTGTTCAAAATATAAGATAAGTCGATAGGTAAATAGATGCACCCAAGCCAAAACTGGCATTGTAAAAGGTAAAAGATTTTGGAGTCGTCTTTCTCACAAAGATTGAAATTTCTAGCCTCACACGTATGGCGAGGTATCTATTTCATGGCTCCTGTTTCCTTGGGTGTATATAAAAATTTTCTGAATGATGTACTCTTCCAGCATCAGCACGTTTTGTAGGCTTTCCATTTATAAAATGTTTTTACAGGGGCGGGGGGATTTTCTTTGGCTTTCAAGCTGTCTGAAAACAGCAGCCACTGGGAACATACTGAGGGATTCACGTGTTTTCTCTCCAGGAACCATGTCTGAAAGCAAGAAGCAGAGCTATAAAACCCCTAGCCATTTTACAAATAGATCTTCTTCCCCAGAGTAAATGGAAGCAATTCAAAATAAGGACCATTATAATTCTTAAATTGGTTGTCATTCCTACCTAGCTTACTTGCTATTACCAATTTCTAAGACTGACTTCAACCCCTACTGAGTTGAAGCTTTTTTAAAATATGTATGACCAAAAGCCGTATCAGTCTTTTCACTATGCTTAAAAGGAAATAGAATTACTGTGTGAAAGCTATAATGTTGCAGATTGACCTTGTCTTAGAAGAAGTGTTTATTTGCATCTGTATTTAGAATGTTTAGCGTCAGTTATAACTGGGTTATATATTATCAAATTAACCATCAAGTGTACTTTGTGCTTCTCTAAAAATATTTTCTTAGAAAAGAACTGGAAAAACACTTTCCTTCTTGTATCTGTTGATTCTAACCATTTATATTCTGAGAATTCTAATTGTGTCCCTTGGATGGTATCGCTAGGATTTCAATTTTATGTAAAAAATGGTTATCAGAGGACATATTAGACAAAATTAAATATGTAATTTTCTTTGTACTGCAATACAGTGTGACTGTAAATGTTGCCTTTGCCAAACTTTGCAAATTTTTTTTATCCTCAATTCGTGCTATTGTATTGGTTGACAATAAAGACCAAATGCAGTGCAGAGATACTGGTCTCTGCTCTGCCTTTGGTTTTTAAAACACCAATGGCTGTTGAAGAAAGAATCAGGAGTCAGCAGGTAGGTAAATGAAATTAAATTTTTTAAAATATATTTAAAATTAAATATTTTACATTAAATAGTTTTGTTTGTCAATGGTTTCAGTGTAAGTCTACAAATATATCCACCCATCCATGGTTATAATTTTTCTCATGACTTCTTTTCACTGGCACATTGCAGAGATAGACATGATATCTTTGTGAGTAACAGTATAAAATCTAGTTTCTCTGAATATTAGTTCAAAAATTGAGTGCAAACAGAAAAACGGGAAACTTTTTCAGTAATACAGATGTACTTGTCTTCATTTTTTCCTTCTAATCTTGTTCTTACCCCAACACCCAGTTCCATTTGTGGAACAGAAAGGGAGAGAAATGGGAGTGATCCTGTGTCGAAGATTTCCCCAGGGAATTCTGATATGTACCCTCTCCCTACTTAAGAACTAGGAATTTGGAAGATTTTTAGTATTCTGAAACCACAGTCCATGCTTATAACCAGTATGCAGTTGAGACTCCTTGACACTAGTTACTTGATAGTCTACAAAAAACCACTTTTAGAAAATGCTGGAAGGATAATCTTGGCATAAGTATAGCACAGTGCCTAATAGCATGGGCTCGAGGGTCATAAGTCTGTATTTTAAATCAGTCTTCATCATTTATTAGCCATATGACCATGATCAAGCTCTTTACCCTTTGGGTCCTCAGTCATCACCTGTGAAGTGGTGATAACAAAACTACGTAATAGGACAGTATCAAAATGAGATAAGATATGTAAGACCTTGAATGCACTGAGTGTTTTAAAAGATCAATAAATTTCAGTTATGATGATGAGAATGATTATATGGGTGTGAAGAGGTGATTTCCCAGCAGGTTTATTTATATGAGTGATTGATGATTGAAATCACTGTCGTGTCCAAGTCTTTGCCACCCCATAGACTGTAGCCTACCAAGCTCCTTCCTCCATGAGATTCTCCAAGCAAGAGTACTGGAGTGGGTTGCCATTTCCTTCTCCAGGGGATCTTCCCGACCCAGGGATTGAACCCAGGTCTCCTGCATTCCAGGCAGACGCTTTAACCTCTAAGCCACCAGGGAAGCCTATTTATGTAGGGTGCATCAAAACCAACTAGGAACATGCAGATCTAGAGCTCTGGTAAACTGTAAATAAACCACGGATAACAGATCTAACAAATGAACATGCTTCTTAGATAAGAATAATACTAGACTCATCTTCTACAAGGAGATAAAAATAAAGACTTTTACTCCCAAATTAACAGGACAGTGTTTGATTACTTGCCAAGTTATCAGGTGATATCCCAGGACCATGACCTCCCCAAAATGATCTAAAATTTAATTGTGTGACTTGGAGGCAGTGGCTCACAAATAGTTACATATGGGGAAATGTGATTATATAACACAATTTCTGTCCCAAATATGTTCAAAAATGTATTTTGGTCTTAGGAACACAGGAAAGAAATATTTATATAAAGTGATTTGTTATGTGTAAGGAGACATTCTTATAAAGAGAACAGCATAATATTATTTATATTAAGTGTGTCTACTTGCCTACTCTATTTCCATTTTTAATATTCTCATAGAATATAATGAAATGAGAAGAAAGGCCTTACCCAAAGGGCTATGCTTTCTTCAAAGATTGTTTATAGACAATAATTTCACTAGCTCTCACCCAGGGGGCAGAAAGTTTTTAGTCTGGTGGAAATCTGATCAACGGGTACCAAATACTTTTGGCTTTTAGTTGAGAAGTATATCTGAGACCATGCTCGACTTAACAATAAATATATCCCACAGATACAGTTGGGAAAACAGTGGCTAATGTTGCCAGGTATTTTCCATCCCTGTTCTTGTCCCAAACATGATTTTCTGATGGTAGTAATAAAATGGTTGCTAAGAACTGGCTGCTCTGGAAAATGGATAGGAATGAAAGGAGCTATATAATATGAACCATGGAAGGACAAATTCACCATCTAGATGCAAACATACTGGCCTTAGAAGATGATGAGGCTACTAGAAATACTGAAGCTTCTTCAGTTACAAATGACCTGTTCATTGTTGTTACTGCTTTTTAAAAGGAATTCAAATATCATTCCCCCAAATAGTAAGTAACATCACACATTGTCCTGGGAGACATTGTAGTAGAATATTTAGTATCTTCCTTTAATTAACACTAATAACCTGTCTTCGAGTTAACTTTTGCTTTCTATATCCAACCACTCAGACTATTTCAAACAGCGTACAGAATCACAGCATCTACACAGGATATACTAGAGAGAAAAAAATTACCCTCCTTGACACCAGTTTTGCCTTATTCCTAAATTAAAATATACTTGTCGTATTCATGATTCTTTTTTCCTGTTTCATGAGCAGAAAGAAGTTAAGCTCATACCATTGTGAAGATACCTTTCTTTGCAGCATTGTTAAATAAAATGTCCTGGGTGTCATTTAATTCAGATGGATGAGATCAAAGCCAAGGACAGGATCATCTTTTCTCTGGAAAAGGAACTGGAGACCCAAACAGGCTATGTACAGAAGCTCCAGCTCCAGAAGGAGGCTTTGGATGAGCAGCTCTTTCTGGTCAAGGAGGCTGAATGCAACATGAGCAGTCCGAAACGAGAAATCCCAGGAAGGGCAGGAGACGGCTCTGAGCACTGCAGCAGTCCGGTAAGGCTATTCGAGTTGAAGTTAAAGACTCAGGAGTCATCTTTTATTTAGTACCTAAGTTTTACTTTTCACTTAAGCTCTTTTTACTACAGAGAAATCAATCCTATCTCCTGCTATAAAACCAGAAGTATTTTGGGAACAGGGTTTTCTATACTCATAGACAACAAAGTGATCTGAACTGCTATTAGCTGATCACAAGAGAATTACACATCTTTTAAAATTCTTCAGAGAATTTTTCTAGCCAAATGATACCTGTGCAGACATCAGTGTATTTTAAGAATAATCAATTAGATGAAAATACTTTGCCTCTTGCCAAGACTGGAATTTTCCCGTGTATGAACAATTGAGTTAGACACTGGTAAAAATGGTTATCATGTACAGGGGTCAAAATATATAACTGTGTAAAAGACTAAATCATGTGTAACCATCATCTGAAAACTTCAAGTCTGGTTGAGTTTGACACTTATTTTTCTATATTTTCATCATTTTATATGAGAAATTATTTTTAGAAATTTAGTGATAGAAATCAGCTTGTATATAGTTTACTTTCATATCTTTTATCTCTCAAAGTATTTATCTGCTAAAAAGATGGCAATGTATTATTTAGGAACAAAGATAGATTTCAAAGTATTGCTAATACTTAGAACTCAATAATGAAAAATTTATGGATATATATATATATATATCTCCTAGTAGGTGGGAGAAAGAATACTGAACTAGATTTTAGCAGATTTAAGTTTTAGTTCTATCACTGACACCTACCTGCAGTGTGGCAAAATTGTCAAGAGAATATACTCTGAAGTCATACCCTTTAGTTTAAATTCTGGATTTGCTATTTGTTGTGTGACTTTAGCAGATCCTTTGACAGCTCAGAGTTCCCTGATCTGTAAAACAGAGGCAATAGTGGTACTCCACAGAGCTAGTCTGAGGTTAGGAGAAAAGATATACAAAATATTGAGCATAGTGTCTGGAGCATAGCATCCGATATAGGCTAGTTATTGAGCTACCGATAGAGACCTGGAACAACTTAGACCTCCCTAAATCTTCTAAGTTCTGCAAAATCTTCCAGGATACTATGAATCTAGAGATATAATGTGTGTGGAACTGCTTTGTCAACAGTAGAGCACTATCAACATGTAAGATGATAAGGACATGTAAGTGTGTAATGGTCCTGTGGACTCTAGAGCACAGAATTAATCTGTGATTGCTATGTGTGAAGTGATTCCATGTCTGTTACATCAGTGTGGAAGCCAGCTGATCTGGGCAGAGTCTACCAGCAAAGTCTGTCCATTAACCTACTGTGTCTCATATATGGAGGTAATGCACCAGCCTTCTGAATATGACCTTTTTCTCCAAAGGTATGCAGGAATTTGCAGATCCCATCCCTACCTCCTATTCTAGACTCTCTTCGACTAAATGTAATAACAGGACACCTGTCTAACCTGTGGGAAGCACTGTCCAGCCATGACATAGGGATGCGCCTTGAACCTCGTGTCATCACAGCATGACCCTGATCTCACAGCTCACAGGTCTCATAAACTGATCCAGCTTTCTACCACTTTCTTTGTCAAGAGTCAGGACCCCAGGGAGTATCTGCCACATAGAATTCATTTGCAGTTTCAACCAGGCGTGTTCTTAAACCCAAGCAGTGAATTTGGGGGTTTGGAATAAGGTAAATATTTACTCTCTTCTGAGTAAGAGGACTTTTTACTCTCAGCTCATAAGCCAGGTGAAAGGAACTAAGCCTATTACATTTAAGAGCAGTATTCTGAAACTTTGTGAAAAGTTTTATTAAAGAAATTCCCATTTTATTTTTCTTGGGTAGGATTTACGAAGAAATCAAAAGAGAATAGCTGAGTTGAACGCCACAATAAGAAAATTAGAAGACAGGAATACCTTGCTTGGAGATGAACGAAATGAATTGGTGAGTTCTAAGCAGACGTTTTTCAAATTTTATTATTTTTTAGGGATTTTGTTATAGTAATATGTCCACATTCATTTACTCAGTCATGTCCAACTCTTTGTGACCCCATAGCCTATAGCCCACCAGGTTGCTCTGTCCATAGAATTTTCCAGGCAAGAAGTCTGGAGTGGGTTGTCATTTCCTACTCCACGGGATCTTCCTGACCCAGGGATCAAATCCTTTTCTCCTGCACTGGCAGGTGGATTCTTACCACTGAGTCACCTGGAAAGCCCCTATAGTAGTATATATGATGTTATAGTTCAGAATAGTAAGGAAGAGTGCACAAGTAATAAAGGTACAATTCAGTAAGTCTGCCCAGTGTGTAGTGCTCATATAACTACTAGCCTGATGAGTAAGTGGAAGACTACCAGCACCTCCAGACTTCCCCTTCTTGAGACCTCTCTCAATCACCATCCTTCTACAGTTAACCATGGTACTGAATTCCCTTACTATAGATGTCTATCGCCATTTAAAAAATGTATTGTAGGAAATTCCCTGGAATTCCAGTGCTTAGGACTCAGTGCTTTTACAACCAGGGCCCAAGTTCAATCTCTGATCAGGAAATTAAGATACCACAAGCTGTGCAGTGTGTCCAATAACCACCAAAAAAATGTGATATAAATGGAATCATACAATAATTATCCTTTTGTGCCTGGCTTTTTGCTCAGTGTTACATTGGTGAGAGTCATTCATTGTGTTGCATATAGAATTCATTCATGTTCACAACTCCATCCTATTCGATTATATGATTATATATTTATTATAAAAGTATATGGTATATATATATTTTATTATAAAAATACATGGTACAATATGTATATACAATTACATATGATATGTATATATTTATTAATCTATTGTTAATGAACATATCTGATGTTCCATGATAATTTAAAGTTGTTAATGGTTCTACTGCATCATGTCCTGGTGAAAAAATATGTTCATGTCTCGGGGGACTATACCAAGGGGCAGAATTACTGGATCATAGAGTATGCATGCAGTCAGTTTCAGCACTTGTTACCAGTTTTCCACAGTTGTTATGACAATTAAACTCCCTCCAATAACATGAGCTGCATTTTCTCCTTGTCTTTATAAACATGTAAAGACAATATTATAGATCATGTTAATCATTTTGGTGGGTATGAGGTGTATTCTTATTATAAAATTTTCATTTTTATTTTCCGTCTTACTAATGAGGCAGAGTAACTTTCCAGATATCTAATGGCCTTTTGATATCCTGTGTGATTTGCCCTTTGTCTTTTGCCCATTTTCTTTTGTGTTACTTTCATTTGCTTATTGGTGGTAGGAATTTTTTACATAATTTTTAGATGTTTATGTTTATGTTTAAAATATCCTGTCATATAGTTTACACTTTTTTTGGTGGCTATTGCTATAATGCAGTTATTTTCAGACTCTAAACAGAGGGACACATTGTCTTATGTCTTCCCAGTTAAAGCGTGTGCGGGAAACCGAAAAACAATGTAAACCTCTTCTGGAAAGGAACAAGTGCCTCGCCAAGAGAAATGATGAACTGATGGTGTCGTTGCAGCGCATGGAAGAGAAACTAAAAGCCGTTACCAAGGAAAATTCAGAAATGGTGTGTATCACACACTCTGCAAAAGTGCAGCTTCCTTGTTTTTATTATGCCACTAACCTGACTTCCTGGTCTTTCCCAGTTTGTGTTTAAAATATTATACAGGGCTATTTGTGAAAGTTTAGATTTTTCCCTTGTAAGAAGGAAGGAGGAACCCATAAGGAAGAAATCAAAAGCCGGCTGCTGGCTCTGAATTTTATGGAGTTTCTAAATTTTGCAGAACGATAGGAGCACTTCCAGGAATCTGCACACTCTCCAAAAGTTCCAAAATAGAGAGCAGAGTTCCAACCTGTCTCCTCAGCCATGGAAGCCTGCTTCCAGGATGAACAACAAGGCCCTCCTACAGCACAGGGGACCGTATTCAATATCCTGTGATATCACAATTATCCTGTGATAAACCAGAATGGAAAAGAATATGAAAAAGGAATGCATATGTATACATATGTATAACTGAGTTGCTTTGCTCTATAGAAGAAATTAATACGTCATAAATAAAATATAATTCACTAAAATTTTTTTTTAAATAAAATGTTTTAAAAAGACGCCCCCTTCTAAGAGTTTTACTAATGTGTTCTTTACAGAACAGTATAGTAAGTACCCACATCTTCTAAGATCTTGCATAATAGCTGGAAATAGATGCCATCTTTTGCCTTATATGAGAGCTGACGTGCTAATGTACTCTTTCACAGACTTCTACTCTAGCTGTAGAGATCTTCAGACATTCCCAGTGATTTCCACCTATTATAGCAGACAAAATATACGTGAAGATGTTAGTTGGTGTGTGGGTCTATGTATTGAAGCTAGGCAGTTTTCACGTTTAGCTGGAACCTCATAAAATTTCTACAAACATTTTATATTAACCACTGAAGTTTGGGATTTTTAAAGTCTCCACCTATACTTTCTTTTTTTTTTGAACTCAGAGAGAAAAAATCACGTCCCATCCACCCTTGAAGAAATTAAAATCTCTAAATGACCTCGATCAAGCTAATGAAGAACAAGAGACAGAGTTCCTGAAACTTCAGGTCATTGAGCAACAGAACATTATTGATGAACTCACAAGGGTAGGTCTTGGTTCATCTGTAAACTCTAAGCTGTTCTCAAGGACAAGTAGGCAAGAAATCAGCATACGCTAGAAGCACTTAATAATTTTGAATTAGCCCCAAAGGTCCAAGTTCTTGTGATCAATATGTAAATAGGTTCAAGAGACTATTCCAAAACTCCTTTATATCCTTTAACTGTTTTCTGTCTTTTCAGTTATAATCCTTTGTTGACTAATTTGGTAACTCAAATAATAGCTACAGAGCACATTAAAAGAATTCCCAAATGTATTATATATGAGTAGGTTAATGGTGTGATATATCTTATAATTAGCTTCTAGTATCAAGATTCTGAGGCTCAGAGATTAAATATTTTGCCTACAATAATAGGACTATAGGCCTCTTATTTTCCAACACCTGATTCAGTATCTGGTAGTTTAATAAACATTTGTCGAATGAACAGCAGTGTCACAATAACATGACAGCTGAAATTCCAGTCCAGATGTTCTGAGGACTTCAGTACCTGCAGAAGTAGGTCAAGCAGTTGTTACTCCCATCTGCATCTGGCTGAGTCCTATGTTACGTGAAAGTCACTCAGTCATGTCCAGCTCTTTGAGACCCCATGGACTATACAGTCCATGGAATTCTCCAGGCTAGAATAGTGAAGTGGATAGCCTTTCCCTTCTCCAGGGGGGGTCTTCCCAACCTAGGGATTGAACCCAGGTCTGCTGCATTGCAGGCAGATTCTTTACCAGCTGAGCCACAAGAGAAGTCTGTGTCACCAACACCTTTGGACTAAGGCCTGTGTCTGCATTTGGGTTTTCCCCGTTGCCTCTCTGTCTTTATTCTGCAAGTGACATCTGTGATCACTGTAACTTCACGACCAAGCCAAGGCTTCCAGAGGTAAACTCGTGATGGGAGAATAGAAAGTGAAGTGGATAGCCTTTCCCTTCTCCAGGGGGGGTCTTCCCAACCTAGGGATTGAACCCAGGTCTGCTGCATTGCAGGCAGATTCTTTACCAGCTGAGCCACAAGAGAAGTCTGTGTCACCAACACCTTTGGACTAAGGCCTGTGTCTGCATTTGGGTTTTCCCCGTTGCCTCTCTGTCTTTATTCTGCAAGTGACATCTGTGATCACTGTAACTTCACGACCAAGCCAAGGCTTCCAGAGGTAAACTCGTGATGGGAGAACTTCAGACAGTATTCTCCAGAGTAGGGTGAACCACATGATTTACTGCTATTGAGGACAAAAAGGATTATAAATTCTGCTTATAATTATTCATGGTTCACCCTTAAAAATTTTTCTATATTGAGTGTATGTTATAATGCATATGCCACATTAAGAAGAGTCATCTAAGTATAAAATTTTAAAGTTTTGAATATATTGAGATTGGATAATCAAATTATTTTTGTTTATAAAGGTGGGGAAAAATTAACACCACTGGCTTAATCTAGGTTTTTTGTTAAATATGCCCTTCAGATATCTATGCCTCTCACTTCAGTTCCACATCCTTAATAACTCATAAATCTCACAGATTTACTAGTCTAAGAATTTGCTTGACTTTGAGTATCCTTGGTTTAAGCTACGTTTCTTACAGAATTTTGAGATGTTGAGGCATTTTTACCAGACTTTCAGATAGACATAAGTGTTACTTATTTCTTCCACTTTTGAATTTGTACAATAACCATATGGAATATTTAGCAAGTGGACACCAAATTCCCAGAGTATCTCCTTTCACAAAAAGAATGAATTAAGAAATCAGTCATTATATCTATGCTTCCCTGATAGCTCAGTCGGTAAAGAGTCCACCTGTAATGCAGGAGACCCCATTTGATTCCTGGTTCAGGAAGATCTACTGGAGAAGGGATAGGCTAACCACTCCCGTATTCCTGGGCTTCCCTTGTTGCTCAGCTGGTAAAGAATCCACCTGCAATGTGGGAGACCTGGGTTCAAACCCTGGGTTGAGAAGATCCTTTAGAGGAAGGCAAGGCTACCCACTCTAGTATTCTGGCCTGGAGGGATCTGAGCAAACTGAAGAATCCTACTTTAGGAGAACAATGAATAGCTATTTTGCACTTCATTTCAAGTATAAAACAAAGGATGCCAGTTAGGAGCACAGTGTACTTCCTGACTGTGAGGCTCTCAGATCCACAGAGATTATCAGGAAGAGTTGTAAAATATTCTTCTTTTGAAAATACTTAAGTATCAAATCCAAAAATTGCCAAATTTTACAAAACATAATCTTATTTTAAATAGAAATATGTCATGCCTCAGGAGAAAAACAACTCTGTCTTTCAAAACAAATAAACAAAACAAAAACCTATAGGGAAATATGTACCAACTCAAGATCTGAAAAGCCTTTCATCTCTTTTCCAGGACCGGGAGAAGCTCATTCGTAGAAGAAAGCATAGAAGAAGTTCCAAGCCAATTAAGGTAATGAGGAGACTAGGTTATCAGGCTTTTGCCACACACAAGCACAGCCAGAGGTGTGAGGCTTGCCAAGGCATCTTCCTGCAAAGACATGATAAATCAGATATTCCTGAACTGCAGCAGAGCATGAAGTTTATTTGCCAGAAGAAAATCTTTCCTCTTGACAGTTCTTAGAAGACCAAAAATGATTGTGTTGTTGAAAAAAATAATTGTGTTGTGGATTTTAAGCTGAAAGTGTTTGCTTTAATACAGGTTTTCTGAGTGAAGAACCCACTTGATTTTACGTAGAAAGGGTTATCTGTTACCTGACAAGCTGGAGAGTCACACTTCAAGAACACGCAAGACATATAATTTGATGTCTCCCATGAATAATATTAGCATCTGATACCCATCCTATAATTGAAAATTATACTTTCATTATTCACTTGGGCAATATTATTGATAACACCAATTCTAAAATCTGTATAGCCTCTTAAAATCCACAAAGTTTTGCTATTTGTCAATTTGTTTGATTTTTTTTAAACAATTGCCTCATTTTATAACGCATATTGAAGTATAAAAAATGGGGGCTTGAATCTACTACCAGTGAAATATACAAATGTTTCCTACATTCTAGAAAGATAGAATGACAAGATGTATCCAAAACCCAAATGCATGTTTATTTTTTAATTATAAAGTCTTCTATTATAATATTTAAAAACACAAAAAACAGTTGCCTCATTTAATTTGAATATGGAATTAGATGATAGGATTTTGATAATCCCCTTCTCATAGATACCTGAACTTTCAGAATTTCTTGATTATAGCTTAAATACCCAACAGAAGAAATCACATAAAATCAGCATGATATAAAATATAACATAAGAGAGGATCCAAGGTTTTTATGAAGAGAGCCAAATATTAATCTTCCTCCAAAGTATCAAGGTGAAATAACATAGAAGAAACATTTATTGGAATTATTGTGTTCATGCTTAATATGTTTATTTTATCAAAGAAACATTAAAGGAGCTGTGTGTTCTCTGTTCATTTGCATGTCTGCAGCTGACAGTGTGTTGGTAATGTGTCGACTTTCCCCACTTAGTTTTTTTGTAAATGTGTGCTGTCCCTCCATTAGAGGCCTGTTCTGGACCCATTTATTGGCTATGATGAGGACTCCATGGATTCAGAAACATCCTCGATGGCCTCATTTAGAACAGACCGAACACCAGCTACTCCTGATGATGACTTGGATGAGGTAGGCTTTTTTACTTTTCTCATCTTTCTGATATTGTCACATCTTTCCTTGAAGGGAGAGAAAAAGCATTTCCCTTTTTATCTCCTTTATGAAAAGCACGTACGGTCATAACAGTGACCAGTTTTGAGATCTTGCCTGGCTTTGTTACCTCTTGGAAAAGAGCTTCACCTATGTTATGTAGCCCTTGTAGAAACTTCTCTGAAGTTCAGCTCTGTAGCTTGAAGATTTTTTTCAAGATATATATAATGACTCTCCCAAATTCTTCATCCAGAGAAAGTATGAACCAAATGACAAGTTTAGAAGAACCAGCTTTTTTTTCTGATTTGTTTTATTTTTTTATTTAAACTTTTTATTTTATATTGGATATGGCTCATTAATGCTGTTGTAATAGTTTTAGGTGGAGAGCAAAGGGACTCAGCCATATATATATGTATATATGTACTTGTTCTCCCCCAAACTCCTCTTCCATCCAGGCAGAGTTCTATGTGCTATATAGTAGGTCTTTGTTGGTTATTCATTTAAAATAGAGCAGTGTATACATGAACATCCCAAACTCCCTAACTATTCCTTTCCTTCTCCCTTCCTTCCAACAACCATAAGAAGAACAAACTTTTAAATTTAAGTCTAGGACAGTGTTTAGCAAAGTGTGCTCTGTAGCCACCTTCATCAGAACCCTCTAGGGTGTTCAGTTACTGTGGAAGTTCCTGGACCACAGAACTCCTGACTCAGGATCTTGAGGATGGAATCCCCAAACCTCTCTGATGATTGTGTTATGTTCTCAAGTTTGAGACCTAAAGCTGTAAAACTATGTTTTTGTAATTTACCTGGAGAAGAAGTTGTTAGATATGAATATGTTGCAAGGAACTGAGACTAAAATCTGATTATCGTCTCCACAAATTTGCATCCAAAATCTGGGTATAAATTTTTATCATTTGAGTCCAAAATTTTCTGTAATCCAATCCCAAATGGGTAATAATCAGAAATATATAAATAAGTAAATGCGTCTTTTATTCATAAATACTTAAATATTTCTCCAATTTGCATCTTAAAAGTGTTATAGTGTTTGTGCCTGTAACATCCTTTAAAATTAAGAATAAAATTACATAGAATCCAAAATTATGCAAACTTTTATTTCTCTTTAAACAGTTTGCATGGACACAGGACGTGAACATAACATAATTATTTTTTGGCTTTTTTTTTTTAACCTCAAGAGTTTGGCAGCTGAAGAATCTGAGCTGAGATTCCGACAATTAACAAAAGAATACCAGGCTCTCCAAAGAGCCTATGCCCTCCTGCAGGAGCAGACTGGAGGCATCATTGATGCTGAAAGAGAGGCCAAGGTTAGTGTGCATCTGCGAGAGTGCCCTGAATGGGCTTGCAGCAGCTGTAGCATAAAAGCACCACAGACATAGAAGGATCACCAGGATAGCTGCCCTTGAACCCTTCTCTCCAACGCAGCTTTTGAACTGCTTTATCTTTTATGTCAACAAACGTTGGATCTAGAGACGTTAGAACCAGCTTAGATCAATGCCTTTGTTCCTTTAAGGACAGTTGCGTGCCTAGTTCTCATTTATGCTATTTGAAAGCTTACACTTTCAAAGTTAGACAATGTTGAATTTTGATAATCCATTTTTGTTTAGTTTCTTGCTTGAAAAAAAAATTCATCTTTCAAAAGCAGTGGTTAGCCAGTTCCTTTTCTTAGTTCATAAGTGCCCAGCATTACATTGACAGCTTACTGAGAATTATCACTGATAATATCTCACTTAACCCTTGTGCCAGCCCTCTAAGGTAGGTATTTTATAATAGAGGAATTTGAGACTCAGAGAGGTTAATTGAATTGCTCAAGATCACACAGCTAATAAATGGAAAACTGTTGATTCCAAGTCATATTTTACTAGGCCAGTAATTTTTTTTCCATTATCTTGCAACTGCCTCACATAAGTCTATTAAAACACACACACACACACACACACACACACACACAGTACTAATACTTGACATTTACTGAGTCCTTGCTGTATTTCAAGCATTGTTCTGGGTATTTTATACACATTATCTTATATAATCCTAAAACAACTCTATAAGTTAGATGCTATTATTAACTCCTTTCTAGAGGGGAGGAAATAGTAGCTTAGTAGAAGTTAAATGTAGCTTAATTATGTTAAAGCCAGGATATGTAGCTTATAGGAAAGCTAGGATATGAACATAGTCCTCCTGAGTTCAGTCATCACCACCATGCCATAACTGCCTCATATGTTAGTTTACATGGGGCAAAAATGAATGTGACCATCCAGTGATTTTATCTTATTTCCTTATTAGAAGGTCTACAGTGTACTGAGGAGTGTTGTAGGAACTATGTTAAGTTAGTTAGTGGGAAAGGATAGATATTATAACTATATAAGTTTAAACGGTAGCATTCATACATACGTACATGCACATACACATACCTAAAAGAGCAAACTTTAAAAAAAACCCATGGTGAATTGAAAAAAACAGATAAGCAATCATTAGGAAAGCGTGTGTGTGTGCTTTCATGTCTATGCCCTAGTACTATAAGAGTTGTGGATTCTTTTATCACTATTTACTACCCATTCTTATGAGCATAGGATTGGTCAATTCGAATAACAGCATATGCCTTGTTTTTTGGAGAGGTGATGATGTAGAAACCAGTTTTCTCTTTAGTTTCACTCTCCCATCAAAATACAGATTTAGAAATGTTTATGGCCATTAAAGTAAGAAAACTTACTATTCTAAGCAAAATAGTCTAAAACCTGTCTCTTATACACATCTAGTAAAATATGACTTGGAATCAACAGTTTTCCATTTATTAGCTGTGTGATCTTGAGCAATTCAATTAACCTCTCTGAGTCTCAAATTCCTCTATTATAAAATACCTACCTTAGAGGGCTGGCACAAGGGTTAAGTGAGATATTATCAGTGATAATTCTCAGTAAGCTGTCAATGTAATGCTGGGCACTTATGAACTAAGAAAAGGAACTGGCTAACCACTGCTTTTGAAAGATGAATTTTTTTTTCAAGCAAGAAACTAAACAAAAATGGATTATCAAAATTCAACATTGTCTAACTTTGAAAGTGTAAGCTTTCAAATAGCATAAATGAGAACTAGGCACGCAACTGTCCTTAAAGGAACAAAGGCATTGATCTAAGCTGGTTCTAACGTCTCTAGATCCAACGTTTGTTGACATAAAAGATAAAGCAGTTCAAAAGCTGCGTTGGAGAGAAGGGTTCAAGGGCAGCTATCCTGGTGATCCTTCTATGTCTGTGGTGCTTTTATGCTACAAATTCGAATAACAGCATATGCCTTGTTTTTTGGAGAGGTGATGATGTAGAAACCAGTTTTCTCTTTAGTTTCACTCTCCCATCAAAATACAGATTTAGAAATGTTTATGGCCATTAAAGTAAGAAAACTTACTATTCTAAGCAAAATAGTCTAAAACAAATCAACATGTGGGAAAAAGAGTAATAAATTTAAAGAAATTAGAAATACAAAAATAGTTAATATAGGTGATAAAGTTATCAGAGAAAACAGAAGACAGTTGTTTCAATACAAGAAATAAATAGGTTAAAATTAACATAATTATTAGTTAAAATAATTCTTAGCAAGCTAAGTTTGAAATTTTTAACCTGATAAAGGTAACTATAATATTTAACAGTTCAAAGAAATATTTTCCTCACAGTGAACAATAAGAAAATAATCCTTACCATTGCTGACTTTGTTCAGCTTTATACCAAAGAAGCTATCCAGATCATAAGACAATGAAAAAAAAAATGTGTATGGCCAGAAAATAAGGTCATTCCATACAAATCAGTGTCCCAAACTGCTGATGTGCATGCGTATGCACACGCACATCACACACACACATACACACACACAAAGCACATGATAGATACATACATAAATAAATACTCAGATTTGCATTTAGACTTACATATAAGGCACAAAACTGTCTTTGAAAGAATGGCTTTGAAAGGTTTTGAAGAGGCAAACGGGAGAAGACTTTCCAAAAGGGCACTTGTTCAAAGAAAGAAAGAAATGGAGAGGTTCGAGGCATATTTAAGAAACAAGGAGATCACTAGGCCGTAAGGAGTGGACCCTGCACTGATGAATGGTGGGGAAAGATCGGAAATATAAGACCAGTTCTCGAATCCCAAACTAAAGTTTGAATTTTAACCTGATGGTAAAGGGAGCCACTGAAAGTTATATGCAGAGAATTTAGAATTAAAAATAGATTTAAAAGTTTCTTCAGTGGTAGAAAATTATTTTTTCTTCTCTCTCATTGTTGAGTTCGAATCAGGGAATATGATGGGAAGAAAAAATGTAGAACTACCGTTTTACTTATTGAGTTCTGGAATTTTGATTTCGCCAGGCTCAAGAACAACTCCAGGCCGAGGTGCTAAGGTATAAAGCCAAAATAGAAGATCTGGAAGCAACGCTGGCTCAGAAAGGGCAGGTAGGCATTTGGTTGCTCGCACTTCTGCAGCTGCAGACGATTCGATCTGACCTTCCCCTAGATCACCCTGCGCCCATTCAGGACACAGCTTGGCTCTCCACAGTGATCTTCTCAAACTGTGTCCGAATGTTGAGCTCTCTGTTTCTGTCCCTGGTGTTTTGCTGGCCAGAGCGTGAACCCAGCTACAAGAGCGAATGAGGCTGGGCAAGAGAGAGAACGCCCAAGGAAGAGGAGCTCTGCACACTTAGCCTAGAGTGATCATGAACTGCTAAGACCAAGACCCACCCCTCAAGCTGCATTCTTTGCCTCTATGCTACATTGATGGTTCTGCATTTTAATGTTTTCCATCCATATGTATCTGGCCTGTGTGCATTCTGACCCCTTTCACTTTTTGCCTGTGTGGTCACTTCTGAGTCCCCAGAAGGCTGGTCCTGGATTATTCAGACTGAAAAAGATAGGGTTAGCGAGTGACAGTGAAAAGGGGGTTAAATTTTCCTGGCAACTTTGGCCCCAACATCTTAGAATAAGGAGCTGGCTGGGGTGAGTGACATTTACCAGTCGCTGGCAGGCAAACAAACCGGGTGGAGAGAAGACAGCTCTGGCATAGTGGTTTGACGACACATGCTCTTTCGTGCCACTCTGAAATGCTGACTGCGCAATATTCTTTGTCAAACAGGATTCACACTGGGTAGAAGATAAACAACTTTTCATTAAGAGAAACCAGGAGCTTTTAGAAAAGGTATGTGGGGCGCAACACCCTAATGGGGCAGAGGAGAGACTGATGAGCGATCAGGAGCAGCAGGGGGTCCTCTCAGGAGTGGCACAGGGGCTAGGGGATGGGGAGGCTTTTCCGGCTGTGCTCCCCTCTGCTGCGTGCCCAACCGCATCTCTGTCACTGCCATCACCATCCGTTGAGTGCCCGTGGTGTGCATGGCTCTGTGCTGGGCATTGTGCCGACTTGAAAGATGTGATCCCTGAAACCTCTTGATTTGTTGCATATATATATATACTGTATATTTATTGTACATATATATATACCCATACACACACACATCCTATGTGGTTGTCCATCTACAAGAACACTTATGAATAGGACTGATGATTTTGTACAAGGAAGTGACTCCAAGACATGCTGCAACCTAGCATTGACTGGGTTCTCACTGTAAACTTTTTGCTAATCTTGGCTGCTTATTTATGTATTTATTTTATGAAAGAATGTTTCAAAAGATACATCCAAAGCATAAAGGAGCATGTCCCGGAGGTTGTTCAGCAAATCAAGATATAGAGGCATGGTTTTGGCCCAATAGATAGAATTAATTTGGGTTAGCTCAATGTAGGCTTTTGATTTGGGGCAGTAAAATACAACAGAGATCATTTTACATTCAAACATGGCTTTTCCTTTGGTATTAACATTTGCCTTTGATTACATGAAGTGATTACAAAATAATCTTATGTTATTCTTGACAAAAAGAGAAAGACGAGTAAGGGAAGTAATTCTGAAGGGTGACGCAGAGTTATATAAAAATTATTTTAGAATTGTTTCTACCAATATTCACTAGCCTTGACAAGTAATAAAAATGAACTGCAACACCCTGGTAAGCATGGAAAGGGAAAGAAGATGGTTGTCCTCCCTTCCCGCTGGGTCGTGTCTCACTTTCTGCACGATGAGAGACAGAGCTGATGTATAGAAGCAGGGTAGATATTCCAGGATTGAGGACTGGTGCTCTCAGAAAGGTTAATGATCCCTGTAAAGAAACTTTATGGACACTGGCCTCGTTTTTCAATTGCAGCCGCCTGTGAACCATTAATATGAGGCTAGTGCTATGCACCAGATCCAGGAATTTCCCAATACCCCATCTCTGATCTCAATCCAAGATTCTAGGAAATAGTCAACTTATAAAAACTTTCGAATGTTTACTAAACCACAAAAATCTAGTGTAAAAAACTTGGTTGACTACATAAATTAATGTCAGATACTATCTCACTTTCCCCGATACCTATTTTTCTATATCAGGAGGCTAAGTGAAAAGAGAATTTTAGTAGTCTCTGAGATGCCCAGTAATAAGTGTAATCACACTGTTTATCATCTAAAAAAAAATAACTCCCATTATGTCTGTCTGATTTCCTTTGGTCCAGAAAAGGAATTTTTGAGCTCAGGCTTCCAAAAGTAAAAGAAAACCAAAGCAACAATAAAACTAAACACTCTACTTCAAGTGTTTACGCTTGAGAAAATAGATTTAGTCTAGATTAAAAAGCCCTTGATTTTTTATTTCTAAATTCAAGATTTTAAACAGCTACTGTACAGAAGACTCACTCACACAGCTAATATTGAAGGCAGCGCCAAACCAATTGCAGACCATGAAAATGTTCTGATGCCTTGTGAACATGGGCTCTGTGTATATATACAGTATTTGTACAGGGGAAGGCAGGTTTGTACACAAACAAACTTAATGGCATACTTCATCAGGCTATACTAGACATCCTACAGGAAAACCCTGTGGGAAAACAGGACGGAGAGGTGTCATTTTGGACTGAGGAACCAGGGGAAGCCTCTTGTGGTAGGAGATGTCGTGGAAGTGTAGGATTTCCTCACGAAGAAAAGGAAATGGGAGAGCCCTTTTCAGGCCGAGATGGGCCGACAGAGCTCCTGGAGTAATCAGACCATAGGGTAGATCTGGGTTTCTAGATCCAAGCGCATGTAATCACATGTGAGTGAGTGTGTGTATGTATGTAGACAAACAGTGATAACACCTAAATATGATGAGCAGATTAGTAAAGTTTTTATTTCCATATTGAGACTTTGGCTTTATTCCGAAGGTAACTAGAATTCAACCAGTTTTGTGTAGGATCAGAACTGTTTTATAAAAAATATTTCTTCAGCAACTTGTAACTCCAGAAATAAGAGGAGTCTCCATTGTTTGCATCATATAATCTAGTTCTTGGACACTGTCCCTGACCACACGGGACAGATTCATTTTTCACAGGGTCCCTAGACTTGATCTCAATGAATGGAGTATCCTCCAGCATTTTCCTCTATTGACCCAAACACTTTGACCAAAGGATAACTAGAAGGAAAGCCAAAGATTTATTTTATTCACACGGACTTGGAATTTTTCTTCATGATCTAGATAATTTATTCACTGAGTAAATGAATGCTGTCCATGCTTGCTTTGCAAAGTTATAGGTGCTTTTTTGCAATGTCCACCTAACTTGAGGATTTACTTTATTAGATAGAAAAACAAGAGGCAGAAAATCATCGTCTCCAACAAGAACTACAAGATGCCAGAGACCAGAATGAGCTGCTGGAGTTTCGAAACCTAGAACTAGAAGTAAGGAAATGATGGTGATGATAAAAATAATCATAACAGTTAACATACACTGATCCCACTCTAGGTGTGAGGTGCCGAATTAAACATTTCAGATACATGCACACCCTGGACCTCACAGCCACAACCAAGATTTGACTGATGAGGCAACTGAGGTTAAATAACTTGTCCAACTCCTGTCAACAGTCAGTGGTGAAACACTGATGCAACTCAGAATTGTCTGCCCAGATAACTCTACTTTACAACATGGTTGCCTTTATGAATAAGATTAATGAATAATTTTTAAATAGTCTTAAGTAGATTTCAAACTTCATAAATATTTCATTTCTTTAACGTAATCATTTCTATCCTCCACTGAATTCTGACTCGGAAATTTTTCCTTTATATATTTCAAATTATATTTTGAAATGTACTATATACAAAAGTATTTTATTGTTAAACTCCTGAATTTGTAAGTAAACTTTTTATTCTGTAATGCATTATGCAAAAGGCTAAGAAGCAAGGTAATTTGTTTTAGGAAATTCTCTGGTTACCTAAGTTTCAGACTCTATATTTTTAAAGTAAAACATAATCAAATCATATTCTGATTGAATCATGCAGAATCTGGCTTAGGGTCTGGTTGAAGTATGCTGATATGTAAAGGATAAGAAAATTTCCCATTTGATTTCTTTGTTATTTTGCCAGCAATTTCTTCTTGAAGATATTTCACATTAGGTTTGAATAATATCAAACATCAGGTTTGAATAGAGTTTGCAGTTGGTATGCTTCAGTAAAGAAGTCAGTCATTTTGGTAGCCCACTTACCTTACTCAATCAAGTCTGAGTGAATTGAATATGCAAAAGGCCCTGAGCTGCCATAAAGCTTCATGGTCAGAAGAAGATTCTCTGTGACACCAGAAAGCTCTAAATATTCATACAGTTTAAAATGGAACTCTACTTCCCACATTTCCCTGATCAAAAAATTTGCAAACCTGGATGACACGGTGATAAATTCTTCTATAACTCTCCATTGACTAATCAGTTCTTTTTCATTACATTCAAGCATGAACATCTTGAGTTCAATTTCCTTTTTTTTTTTTTTTTTTTGCCAAATGGCATGTTGATAAACTGCTGAAATAGCATAGAGAACACAGACAACTGGTTTAGTGATTAATCAGTTGTTGCTTTTTTTTTTTTCAATTCCTATATATTCTTCACTGTATTTCAAGGAAAGAGAGAGACGATCCCCTCCATTTAATCTGCAAATTCACCCATTCTCAGATGGTGTGAGTGCTCTCCAGATCTACTGTATGAAAGAAGGTGTCAAGGTAGGCAGATGTTTCCTTGTGTGTGTTGTAGACAGTAGAAGATCTGGGAATTGGAAAAGGGGAAGTTGCTGGTCACCATTTGGTCTTTCAGTCACTGGGTGTCATTTTGATACAAACCATGTAGGAACTGAAAATAGTCACGTCTATGGGGCTTCCCTGGTGGCTTAGAGGTTAAAGCATATGCTTGCAATGCAGGAGACTCGGGTTCAATCCCTGAGTCAGGAAGATCCCCTGGAGAAGGAAATGGCACCCCACTCCAGTACTCTTGCCTGGAAAATCCCATGGACGGAGGAGCCTGGTGGGCTACAGTCCATGGGGTCACAAAGAGTTGGACACTACTGAGTGACAATACCTATGGGAGAATTAACAGAATGTACACAAATAATGTGTGACAGATATATGAATGGTAACAGCAAAAAAAAAAAAAAGGAAGCAATGATTATTTTAAAAAGAGTGATATAGAATCAAAATATGTGTAAAGATAATTACCCTTGATTATCTAGAGGAAATATCAAATAAATTCAGTGCTTGAAGAAACATATTTCAAGGATGCCAGATAAAAAGGTACTTGTTGTGCTGTTCTGATGGCTGTGGAATTCATTATCTTGGAATTTCAGTGTTAGAAGAAATCAGATTAGAAGAAATCATCTCACCACCATCTCTTTTGTTGTGAGTGTTTTAGGTAGGATTTCCCTTTTGGGTTTCCCTGGTGGCTCAGACAGTAAAGAATGTGCCTGCAATGCAGGAAATCCAGGTTTGAGTCCTAGGTGGAAAGATCCCCCAGAGAAGGGAACAACTACCCACTCCAGTATTCTTGCCTGGGAAATCTCACTGACAGAGGCTACAATCCATGGGCGGGGGGCGGGGGGGTGGCGGTGTCACAAGGAGTCAGACTTGACTGAGCAACTGGCACACTCCCTTTTGGAAGGTTTTAGGGATTACAACATGTTGTTCACTTAAACATAGTATGTAATTTTATTTTTAATGATATTGGAATACATTTTAAATGTTAAGGTCTAATGGAAGTGGCTCCGTCTCCTGGAAAATATATTGTCCTTGCATGTGACAAAATCACATAGCAACTGTCTATTCCAGATGTAAGGCCAGGAATCCTGCTCGTGCCTTCTGCATGGCCCCTCCTGCTCCCACTCTGACTGCCAAATATACTTGCTTTAGTTGCCTTCTCTTGACCTCTGAGACTGAGCTAGACTTTTGTATTTCTGCCGATAGGGATCTGCTATACTGCTATCTCTGGGCTTCCCAGGTGGTGCTAGTAGTAAAGAACCCGCCTGCCAATTCAGGAGACTTAAAGAGATTTGGATTTAATCCCTAGGTTGGGAAGATCCCCTGGAGGAGGGCATGGCAACCCACTCCAGGACTCTTGCCTGGAGAATCCCATGGACAGAGGAGCCTGGAAGCCTTCGGGCTATAGGGTCGCAAAGAGTCAGACACGACTGAAACGGCTTAGCACACACACACACACATACTGTTATCTTCTGGCCTACATGAAAATTTGTAAACCAAAGCAATTTTTTGATTCAACTCTAAATGAGAAGCACTTCACCTTGTCTTTTCCTTAGATGTTTTGTTTTTAGATAAATCACAGACAACCTAATCCAACATATGTAACTGATACCCAACAGCACTTTAAATGATACAGTTGCTTCAAACTGACTAGGGTGGAAGCCACACACACACACATACTGTTATCTTCTGGCCTACATGAAAATTTGTAAACCAAAGCAATTTTTTGATTCAACTCTAAATGAGAAGCACTTCACCTTGTCTTTTCCTTAGATGTTTTGTTTTTAGATAAATCACAGACAACCTAATCCAACATATGTAACTGATACCCAACAGCACTTTAAATGGTACAGTTGCTTCAAACTGACTAGGGTGGGGTGATATAATAAAAATAAGCTGTGTCCCATAAATGGAATTAATACTAAATATCCCCAAAATGAAACTGCACCATAGTTTTTTATGCAGCTGTCAAAATCTCAACCAGGTTCAGATCCCATTAGGGGGAAATTGGCTGGCTATTTAAAGTTATTACTGTTACATTTTTTATATTTGAAATCTACCACAGTCAGAACAAATTTTCAATAATCATGAAGAAAAATTTACTGAAAAAATTTTGAGTTCTTATACATCCTAAACCCGTTTATATACAGTCTGTTTATCCACAAATCAGCCTGTGAAGGAGAAGGAGGTATTTATTATCTCCATTTGCAATGGGCGGAATTGAAAATGCATTGTTAAGGAGTTTTGCCAGGTCCACACAGCTCATAAGAAGCAGAATGGAAATGTAAAACCAGTTGTGACTGATTGAAAACAGCTCGAGGAGGTACAGGTTTTAAAATGTCCTCTCTCATTTAAGGTTAGGGCACTGATAGAATGGTTAAGCCACTCTTGCGCCTTTGACTTGAATGCAACTCCTTGATTTTGCAGGATGTGAATATCCCTGATCTCATAAAGCAGCTTGATATCTTGGGTGATAATGGGGTAAGTAATGAATAAAGTGCAGTAGAAATATGAATTTGTCTAAAGAGAAGCAAGAAATACTTGCCAAGGCATCATGCATAAAATAAGAGCAAGTGAAGAGAACTCTATTCAGTAATTTGTAATAACTTAAAGGGAAAAGAATCTGAAAAAGAATATACATGTGTACAACTAAATCACTGTGCTGTGCACCTGAAACTAACATAGATTGTAAATCAACTCTACTTGAAATACATACATTCTTACATACATACGTAAATTGAAAAAAACTTTAAAAAAAATGACAGATCAGATTCCAGGTTCACTTAAGCTTATGAATTCTGGAAGAGAATCAACAACTTATCAGGCCACCTGGTTTAAGGATTATAAGGGTCTCTGCAAAGTAGTGGCAGAAATGGGAACGCAGAAGGTGCTTTTCCTGGGCAGGTTTCAGGTTGGCATGCCGACGACATCAGTGGCAATTAAAGCTAATTACCTTCTAACTGTTGCTGGGAGGCATCCGCCATAAAATTAATCAGTCATGCAGTTGCAAATACTGCTAAATAGTAGGGTTGGTGGCAGCCCCATAAAAATATACCAGGAAACTATAATCCTTTTTCTTTCTAAAACACCTTCCTGAGAGAGTCAAGGCATATTGATTCAGTGGGAGGACCATTCATTGAAATACTCAGTGAATGACGCCTATAGGTTGAAATAGTCATGCTGTTTTTCTCCCTTGAAAAATTATCAAAGCAGAGAACAGAATCAATTAAATCACATCAAACTGCTATGAAGAGATTTTATTTCATTTTGGTTTCTGCTTTTCTTATGACTGTTAATGAAGTATGTTTACAGTGAAACATAAAATCAAATCAGGACTAGAGAGATATAAAAGCATCACATTTAATGTACTTTTTACAGGTTTTGAATGAACTCTTTGTTAGGAATAGAATAGAATAGACTGTGAATGTTCCATGCATGTATATGTGGCAGGCAATTTAGGTAGTATTTTCTAACAGTGTAAATGTTGTCTTTAGCTTATTTTCTTTCTCTCCCCCTCACTCCGCACAGAATTTAAGAAATGAAGAGCAAGTGGCTATAATTCAGGCCAGCACTGTGCTGTCCCTGGCAGAAAAGGTAATAAATTGTACTAACATTCAAATCATCTCAGTGTCTGACTTAATGCCTGGGGTTGAAGGACATTCTCTTTGCACCTGATTTTGCATTATTGAATACCTAATAAATATTTTGTTCTTAATCCAGTTAGAATGAGACTATACAAAATAAGAGTCTACACACTGATTTGGGGTGGGTACTTTGAAGCCTCTTAAAAATATGTTTGTAAAAATGCAAAACCTGTATTACATTACTGAAGCCATTGTTTTACCAAGCTGGGAAACCAATAAGGAAGATGTTTTCGTTAAGAGGTGGAAAATTGGAGCAGCATGGCTCTTTCTACGGGTTTTTCCTTGGATGTGTACAAAACCAGTTGTTCCAACTGATTTTGTAACTTGCTGGTGGCTCCCTGCAGCCTCATTCAGAAAATGTTAACTTGGGAACTGTCAGACGGGCAGCGCTGAGCGTTCTCTCGCCCCCTTGTGTTTATATCTGGTAAATGCAAGGGAGAGAAAAAAGGAAAGAGCCACGTGAAGAAGCCTGTAGCTGGCTGTATTCTGGGTGCCTTGAAAATCGGCGCATAGTTAACTGGTGCACACAGTTGGATAAAGTGAGAAATGTCGTGTAAGTTCCTTGAGATGTTTTTTTTTTTTAAATTTCATAAATGCATAAACATCATGTTGTAAATTAAATGAAACCATGAGCAAGCATTCACCCTGCACCAAGCTAGTTTAGTTACTCAAACAGAATAATGACATCAAGAAAAAATTGGCAGAGGTAGAAAGAGTTCTATAACATAAAAAGGTACTTAAGAACTATTGAAGCAATCCTTTTTTACAGCTTGATTCAACCAAACCAAGTGTGAAAAAAGCAACATTTTTCTGACAATTAGGGAAGTTTTAGTATGGACCAGGTACCAGATGATAAAAGGAATTAATGTTAAGTTTGCAGTGTGGAAATGGCCTTGTGGTTGTATTCTTTTTTAAGACCCGAAATGTTAGGGACACATCCTGAAGTATTTCATGGGAAATATCTGGAATTTGTTCTTTAACTCTTTCTGTCTACCTATACCTATTTCTCCCCCTTGGTCCTTTACACGATTGGTTTTGTCAAGCTTTCCCTTCTTCCCTTTTTTACCTTTGTCTGGCTAAATATTAATCATCAGACCCTCCCATACAGGGGGAAGCCTTCCTACTCACCCAAGTCTAGTTAGGTCTTGTTTCTCTGTGTTCCTACAGTGACTTGTGCTTCTGTTACCCTGGATTTCAACAACTGTAACACAAACACCTTTTTTTTTTTTAATTTATACTGTTGTTCACTAGATTATGAGTTCTATGAGAGCAACTCTGGATTCTGTTTTTCACTCTTTATTTTCCTAGTTTTCAAGCCCAGCATATTTAGTAAGAGATCAATCAGCATTTACTGAATGAGTGAATTCATGAAGACACTGTTCTGGTGATAACAATAGTAAAGAGAACGCAGTCTCACCACCGGTTCTGCTACGTTTATTTGGCAGTGATCGCCAGAGCATCTCATCCAGCTGGGGTCATAAAGGGCTTCTCTTTATTGCAAGAAGTCTCTTTAGTTTAGGACTTCAAAGAAAACATGGGGAAATTTCTATGAAAGGCAGAGACTACTTCATTTGACAGTTCTCTTAAAAACATGATGTACAAGAGACTTTGTTTCTCAATGGTAAGTGAGCAGCAAGCCAGAGGGAGCATTTTAATAAAACTGGGTGGTACACAATTGCAGTATGAGGCTGTGTACAAGGAACCCATGACTTTGGACTGAAATTTGTTTCATGGGGGAAGTTTTGTGTATGTTCAAGAGCTGAGAGACTAGCATCTCTCCAGTCTCCATGTCTTTTTGTATTTCCCCATGCTCCTTATAGCCAAACAGCTGTTAGTGGCAGCCCCTTGTGAATATCAAGGCTTTAATATATAGAAAAATGTTCAGTACACCGCATAATTCATCACAAACAAACCAAGAAAAAATAGCTAGTCGTGAGGCAAATTTCTAACAGTGCAGAAGTACAAAAATTAATGTTAACCAAAAAAGCTAGAATCCCGTTGAGTACCTAGCAGATGCAATACACTGTGAATAGGACCTTAGGTTAATTACCTTCTTTATGCTTCACATTATTATTAATCCCATTTCACAGATAAGAAAGTTGAGACTTTGAGTAAACAGGTAATGTTTCAAACCCATACAGCTGTGAAAAACTAAGATTGGGATTAGACCCAAGGTAGCTGGGAAAGATTGAAGGCAGGAGGAGAAGGGGATGACAGAGCATGAGATGGTTAGATGGCATCACCAACTCAATGGACATGAGTTTGTACAAACTCCTGGGAGATGGTCAAGGACAGGGAGGGTGACAGGGAGGCCCAGAAGTTCATGGGGTTTCAAAGAGTCTGTCATGACTTAGCGACTGAGCAACAACGAAGTTGACCTCTAGGACCCACACACAATTATTTTGCCCGGTTGCTTCCCTTGGGGATAAGCTGTTGGTTAATTTCGGAAAGACACATTATAATAATTTATTCTCTGAAACCATATATGTGGTAGGGTCACACTATATTATTCGAAGTCTGAATTTATTCAGGGTGTTGATCAGTGCTAATATTAATGCCATCTAATGTTTATGTTCTAATACTTAGAACAATATATTCTAAGTATTAAGAAAGTAAATTCTCTGTGTGATTTAAAATGTGTCTCTACTCAACAAAATGATTCTTCAACATGTAGCTGTGATCAGTTTCATATATTGAAAAATTGCCATTTCTCCATCTCACCTGTTGTTCTTTTTTCTTTGTGCTCCCTCCACTCAGAGAATTAGACATACCTTCAGCTTGGAACTTGCCCCTCACTTTTGCCTGGTCATCACTGACTCATTTTTTACACTTCAGTGTAATGTCATTTCCAAGAAAGCCTCTCATGGCAATCTCCAATAAGGGCAAATTATGTGTTTCTTATTCACCCTCACATCCCTGGTACCTAGCACATTGCCTGATACATGGTGGATAACAGTGAAGGCATTTGTTGAATGAATAGTGAATTAATGGATGAGTGGAAAATTATAAACTTGTTTCTGAGCTAAGAGATAAAATGCCCTTAGTAGACTAAGAACTTCAACTTTCTGAGATGGCAGAAAAAACCACAGCTCAGAAGATAGTACCATCTAGACCACATCAGTCATGTGAAACCCTGTGTCTGCTTTACTCCATAGTGGATCCAGCAGATTGAAGGAGCAGAGGCTGCCCTGCACCAGAAAATGATGGAACTGGAAAGTGACATGGTGAGTAAAGATGAGGTTTCATAAAAACAGAGAAAAATTGAAATACCCCTCAATTTCAAGTTACGTTCTCCAAAAATGTCACATTGTAATTTTGCGGTATTTCCAAAACTAATGCTGAAGAAAATCCAGTTATATGTTTTTTCCCCTTAGACTAAATAATTTTTTACCATATATAATTATAGAAAACATTACAGAAATGATGGGTATGACTTTGGTATTAAAAATCTCCAAGCCATCTCACTACCATTAAGATGGCTGCTACTAAAAACAAAACAAAATAGTAACGTACAATGATGAAGATGTGGAGAAATTGGAACCCTGTGCAATATTGCTGGGAGTATAAAATGGTACAGCTGCTATGAAAAGCAGTATGCTTAGTGATTGCTCAAAAAATCAAAATGGTATTACCACGTGATATAACACCACCACTTCTGAGGATATACCCATAATAATTGAAAGTGGGCTCTTGAAGAGATTTTTGTATTCAAAAGCAGCATTATTCATTATAGCCTAAACATGAAAGCAACCCAAGTGTCTGTATCAATGGATGAACAGATAAGCAAAATGTGGTATATACATCCATGGAATGTTATTCAGCCTTTAAAAGGAAGGACATTCTCCTACATGCTGCAGCATGACTGAACTTTGAGGACATATGCTAAGCAAAAAAAGTCAATCACACAAAGACAAATACTGTGTGATTCTACTTACATAAGCTATCTGGAGCAGTCTAACTCATAGAAACAGAAGACACAATAATGGCTGTCAGGAGCTAAGAGGAAGAAACGGGCACTTGTTTAATAGGTACAGAGGTTTCAATTTTGCAGATAAAACAAACCCTGGAGATTGGTCTCATAACCTTGTGATTATACTTAGTATTGCTGAACTGCACACTTAGAATGGTTATGGTTTATAAAGTTTATATTATATGTATTTTGCCACAGTTAACTTTTGTTTAAATCCCCCAAAACGGGCACTTGTTTAATAGGTACAGAGGTTTCAATTTTGCAGATAAAACAAACCCTGGAGATTGGTCTCATAACCTTGTGATATACTTAGTATTGCTGAACTGCACACTTAGAATGGTTATGGTTTATAAAGTTTATATTATATGTATTTTGCCACAGTTAACTTTTGTTTAAATCCCCCAGCCTGGAAATTGGTCCTTATTACTGTTGTCACTATTACTTAAAAACAGACAGCAATTCCTGTTAGGCTGGAGAATCTTATAGTAAAAACAAATTGAATTTCTATAGCACGTGACAGCTTGCAAATCTGTAAAATTTGCTGATATTTGACACAGAACTTGTATTTTACCAACAGGTTAGGCTCTAAAATCAAAAGATTTAATAAGAACTATCTCTATTCAAAATACCCTTGGACACTTTAAATACAGAAATTCTAATTAGGCCATCAGATGGTCACAGGCACTGTTCTAGGCACTGGAGCTCAGATGTAATCAGCTGGAAGTCAACAGCAAAATTGCGTGCAGACGTATCCTCTCTTGAAATCAATGCAGAACTTCTGTGGTGGTCCAGTGGATAAGAATCCCTGCCAATGCCGAGGACACAGGTTTGATCCCTGGTCCAGGAACACTATGCACACTGCTGAGCAAGTAAGCCCATGTGCCACAACCGCTGAGTCCGTGCTCTGGAGTCCAGGAGCCGCAGCTGTTGGAGCCCGTGTGCCCTAGAGCCTGTGCTCCGCAACAAGAGAAGCCACCTCAGTGAGAAGCCCGTGTACCGCAGCGAAGAGCAGCCCCCGCTCACTGCAACTAGAGAAAGTCCAGGTGACCCAGCAACAGAGACCCAGACAGCCAAAAAGAAACAGTAAAAACAGGGGAAAAAAAGTTGGTGTGGACAAGTGTACCTTCAGCATTGGAAGAGACCCTTGTTCCTTGTTAAGCATACGGAAAAAGAATTAACTCGTGCTTAGGGCGATGTTCTATACGAAGATATATTTTTTAATGCAAATGACAGGATGCTTGCAATATGAGAACCATGCAGAAAATGAGGACAGGCAAGGTAACATCAGCTTTACATCTCCTGGATCACCCTGGCTTTATAGCAAGACAGACACGCACTCATTAAGTAGCGGTGTGGGTGGAATCGCTCCCACTCTCTGAATTACTATCTAGCTTTGCGTTTGCTAATGATACACACTTGAGTTTGAATAAATTAAGTTTCTTATTATACAACTCTGCTCTATTACATTTCATAACATTCTTATAAAAATATACTATCATAGTACATTTACACCGATATGCTTATTAGTTAGCAGCTATAGCATTTATCTTGTTTCCCTGGCAGTCCATTGGTTAAGACTCCACTCCTACTGCAGGGGTCTCCTGTTCGATCCCTGGTCAGGGAAACAAGATCCTATATGTTATGCAGTGAAGCCATAACAAACAAAAAAAGTCTATCCTTAGTGGCATACTCTCAAATTGATATGAAAATTCTTTAAGACATTCCGTGTGGATTGTTTGTCATTTTATGCTTCTTTCCACTGATTTTTACATCCCCTGTGTGAAATTGTAAAAGTTGAACTATGTCCCTGAAAGACAAGATCTCTGACCCTACAAAGACCAGTGATTTGTCTTACAGTAGAATTAGGGAAAACATTAATCAATATCAATTTAGATATCACTTACTAAGCTGACTCTATCTACTAATGTGGCCGTTTTTTCTAGGAACAATTCTGCAAAATCAAAGGCTATCTGGAGGAAGAGCTAGACTACAGGAAACAAGCCCTCGACCAAGCATATATGGTAGGTACAAGAGACAGTCAAGACACTCTGAGTGTGGATGGTTATATGCTCTGTGTAAAGCATCCTGTGAAATTTGCCATGTCATGTTTGTGAATAGACTGCAACATGCAGCTTGCTTATCCAGTGGTTTCCAGTTCTCATTTTAGACCAAATGTACATCTCTAGCTCTTTGCTGTTATCATACTATTATAATAGTTAATATTTCATTGTAATCATTTTCCAAACTGTTTAATTATGTTGTTAAATAATATTTAAATGAAAGACAGACTAGATGACAGTGTTGATTACAGAGAAATTTTATTAAATCAAATCTGATTGTTGGGGATCCTAATCTAAGGGTAGAATAATAGTGTATGTAACATCATACATATTTTCAACTCATTTGTTTCTTACAACAACCCTATGAGGTATAGGGAATATTATTATTTCTATATTACGTATGAGAAAATGAAGGCTTAGAGAGAGGAAGACGTTGGCCCAGCTTGGTAAGTGAGTAGGTAGTGCTTAGGTTTGACTCAACATTGTGGCCTCAGTGAGTAAGGCTATATGGGGGAAATGGGCAGTGTAATGACTCAAGACAAAAAGAGGAAACAAAATTTTTTATAATGCTTTCCTGGAAGCAACCTGAATTGCTTTTGGGAAAAGAGTGAAGCACTTAGCCCCTGCTGATAACAAGATGAATTGGTACTTCTCCTCCAAGTTGAGAAAGAGGATCTGAGCATTTCCTGATGGGAAAAGGGAGCTGCCCTCTGCTTAGAGAATAAAGAAGGCGGGGACTTTTCCCTCCTTCCTACCCTTTCGACCTTGCCTCCTCTACCTGTACATGATAACCTAGACCATGTGTGTGTGTCCCAGGACTGAAGACTTTAACTGTTAAAAGGTAAGGCAACCCACTTAGTCCAGGACAGGAGCTTTCCAGGCAATGTCCTTTCACCTCTGTCAGAGTCGTGGGGATAAGATTATAGATTGTGGCAACTGTATCTGAAGTATGTGAAAGAAAAGAAAACTGGGCTGTACAAAGCTGTAGACTCTTCATCTAAAAAAATCGACCTTGCCTCCTCTACCTGTACATGATAACCTAGACCATGTGTGTGTGTCCCAGGACTGAAGACTTTAACTGTTAAAAGGTAAGGCAACCCACTTAGTCCAGGACAGGAGCTTTCCAGGCAATGTCCTTTCACCTCTGTCAGAGTCGTGGGGATAAGATTATAGATTGTGGCAACTGTATCTGAAGTATGTGAAAGAAAAGAAAACTGGGCTGTACAAAGCTGTAGACTCTTCATCTAAAAAAAGAAGAGCTTCAAGGAGGCATTTTACAGCTAGAGCAACTACAAATCTCAGAGTATTAACAAACAAACCAATTCCAAAGGGTCTTAGGCTCTATTTCCCAATTTTTAAGGAAAAAAAAAAGGAGACTATAAAGCCATCTTCAGAGGTGTGTCATGTGGAGAGGTGGCACTGTGTGTGTGTGAAGTACCTCCAATTTCAAGTATTATAACATGGACCACTTTGCTATGCTTATTTCTAAATAATATGCTGCCACAATAGATATCTTTAAATATCTGTCAAATGAAAGAGAGGACAGATTTATTCTCAGCTACTTTTGAGAATAGAAGTATATACAGTTATAATTAGGTAAGGACTTCCTGAAAAGGAAAAGTATGTGAAATAAACAGGATCCAAGAAAAAAACAAATTCCCCTCCATCAGGGAAGTTTACATATTGGCTGGATGACCCTTATGACATCTTATAAAGGGAATCATCAAAAGGATATATAAGCTGGATAAGCTTTGACATTTATTTTGTTGCTATGATCCTGTGAGAGTAAAATAATACATCCCTCCCCATATACACAGGTGTATGTTTGTACACCACATGTAAGATTCTAAACTCCAAAGTTTTCTATTTGCCAGAGAATCCAGGAACTAGAAGCAACTTTGTACAATGCTCTGCAGCAAGAAACTGTTATTAAATTTGGTGAATTACTAAGTGAAAAGCAGCAGGAGGAGCTGAGGACAGCAGTGGAAAAGTTACGGCGGCAGATGCTGAGGAAGAGCAGAGAGTACGACTGTCAGATTCTCCAGGAGAGGATGGAGCTCTTACAGCAAGCCCATCAGGTGAGGATGGAGTTGCTATCTGTGTTGGGTGGCACTAAGCACATGGGATCTAGTGCTTAGTACAGAGTGTTAATGTGGGTATGAAGACTCCTGAGAGCTAGAAGCTGTTTTTAAAGAGTAAAATCAGTAGCTACTGTTTTATGCCTACACTCAGAGTGATGGTTTCTTAATGAATTAATCTGAAGAAAACTGCGGTTCGAAAGCACTGT
>SJYC01073954.1:0-55281 GCA_006408675.1 Madoqua kirkii
GGTGGCACTAAGCACATGGGATCTAGTGCTTAGTACAGAGTGTTAATGTGGGTATGAAGACTCCTGAGAGCTAGAAGCTGTTTTTAAAGAGTAAAATCAGTAGCTACTGTTTTATGCCTACACTCAGAGTGATGGTTTCTTAATGAATTAATCTGAAGAAAACTGGCGGTTCGAAAGCACTGTGTCATGCTGCTGTTTTTGCAACAACTTTGTCATGAAATAATACCCTTTGAATTTCATGGGTCTGATCATGTCTGTTTTCCTGGGAAAGGACTCTTTGGGACTTTTTCCAGGACAGAGATCATGCTGTTTTTCACCCCAGTCCATAACCAAACCTGATGGAATCATCAGAAGAGGGTGAAAGGGCACAAGGGCCTTTCTCTTTATTCCCAGAATGAACAGCAGCAGCAACAATAAAGCCTGGAAGCCACCTCTGATTTACTGGCATTTGCTGTAGGTCAGAAACTAAATTAAGGGCTCTCCTTCCATCATTTTATTTAATCCTCACAACAGCCCACAGCTGTAAGTATTCTTATTATTGCAACGTAAAGAGATCATGATACTGAAGAAAAAAGTGCTTAAGTCATTTGCCCAAGATGACAGATAGTAAGCCACAGAGGAGGAATTACAACCCAGATCAGCCCAACTGCAAGGCCAGTGCACTTAAACGTTGCGTTATACTGTCTTCCACAGCGTGAGTCATATCATTTATATGACTTTTCTAGACCAGCAAGGCTCAGAATAAACACCCAGGATTAACTTATAGCCGGCATTCTTAATTTCAACTATTTGTTCATATCATACCTTGGCAGGCAAAGACTAGGGTCCTGGTCAAAAAGCAGATTCTGTAATAATTCCAGAATTTAAAGTTCCAGGCTAGTGTACTTGGTACTCATAAGCTGTAATAAGCAACTGGTATGAAATCCAGATGCACTATACAAGAGGTGAGAATCATGTGGTCATTAGAGATCAAGGTGAGTAGAAAAGGAACAGGGGTTATTTTATGACACCAGTAAAAACAGTTTATGGGGAACATGACATTTATCACACTTCAGCTGTGGCCAAGAATTTTGTGGATCTTTATAGGCTAATAAATTACCCAAGTTAACTCTGAAGCCATTTTGTTCCAAAGATAATAAACACGTGCATTTCTTGAGATTCCATCATCTTGAATTTCAACTCTGAAGAGAGTTTTTAAAGCATTTAATAATAGACTCAACAGAATCATTGCTTCTCTAAGGGAATGAACTTGTCCTCTAGATAAATTTTCTTTGAATGCAATAGCATTTAATTAATTTCAGCAAAGTGGGAGTTGTGTCATAAAACTGTAGAAATGTTTATTTTTAAGATGGATAGTTATCTAAATTTATTTATGATTAAAATTTTATCAATGCTTTTAAGTGATTCTTCAATCAGCTAAGGTACTTTACTCCCAAAAGAGAAGGTTCTCTTTAAGTTAATCTGGTCTGAGCTGTTAGGTATGTTATATTTTTAAGTTTCTGTTGCCTTTCACCAAGGAGAAAAGGAAAGATATATCCATCTGAATGCAGAGTTCTAAAGAACAGCAAGGAGAGATAAGAACGCCTTCCTAAGTGAACAGTGCAAAGAAATAGAGGAAAACAATAGAATGGAAAGACTAGAAATCTCTTCAGGAAAATTAGAGATACCAAGGGAACATTTCATGCAAAGATGGACACAATAAAGGACAGAAATGGTCTAGACTTAAAGAAGCAGAAGATATCAAGAAGAGGTGGTAAGAATACACAGAACTATACAAAAAAGATCTTGATGACCCAGATAACCACAATGGTGTGATCACTCACCGAGAGCCAAACATCTTGGAGTGTGAAGTCAAATGGACCTTAGAAAGCATCATCACAAACAAAGCTAGTAGAGGTGATGGAATTCCAGCTGAGCTATTTCAAATCCTAAAAGATGATATTGTTAAAGTGCCACACTCAGTATGCCAACAAATTTGGAAAACTCAGCAGTGGCCACAGAACTGGAAAAGCTCAGTTTTCATTCCAGTCCCAAAGAGGGTATTGCCAAAGAATGTTCAAACTACTGCACAATTGTACTCATTTCACATGCTAGCAAAGTAATGCTCAAAATCCTCCAAGCTAGGCTTCAATAGTACATGAACCAAGAACTTCCATATGTACAAGCTGGATTTAGAAAAGGCAGAAGAAATGGAGATCAAATTGCCAACATCCATTGGACCATAGGGCTTCCCTGGTATCTCAAGTGGTAAAGACTCTGCCTGCAATGCAGGAGACCCCGGTTCCATCCCTGGGTCAGAAAGATCCCCTGGAAAAGGAAATGGCAACCCACTCCAATAGACTTGCCTGGAAAATCCCATGGACAGAGGAGCAGTCCATGTGGTCTCAAAGAGTTGGACATGACTGAGCAATGCTTACTCCTTGGAAGAAAAGTTATGACCAACCTAGATAGCATATTCAAAAGCAGAGCCATTACTTTGCCGACTAAGGTCTGTCTAGTCAAGGCTATCGTTTTTCCTGTGGTCATGTATGGATGTGAGAGTTGGACTGTGAAGAAGGCTGAGTGCTGAAGAACTGATGCTTTTGAACTATGGCGTTGGAGAAGACTCTTGAGAGTCCCTTGGACTGGAAGGAGATCCAACCAGTCCATTCTGAAGGAGATCAGCCCTGGGATTTCTTTGGAAAGAATGATGCTAAAGCTGAAACTCCAGAACTTTGGCCACCTGATGTGAAGAGTTGACTCACTGGAAAAGACTCATGCTGGGAGGGATTGGGGGCAGGAGGGAAAAGGGACGACAGAGGATGAGATGGCTGGATGGCATCACGGACTCGATGGATGTGAGTCTGAGTGAACTTTGAGAGTTGGTGATGGACAGGGAGGCCTGGCGTGCTGCGATTCATGGGGTTGCAAAGAGTCAGACACGACTGAGTGACTGAACTGAACTGAACTGAACTGAACCGAGCAGAATAACTTTCACTTTCATTGGATCATAGAAAAGCCAAGAGAATTCCAGATAAACATCTACTTCTGCTTCATTGACTACACTAAAGCCTTTGAATGTATAGATGACCTCAAACTGTGGGAAATTCTTAAAGAAATGGGAATACCAAACTATTTTACCTGCCTCCTGAGAAACTTGTATGCAGATAAAAAAGCAAGTTAGAACTGAATATGGAAAAACAGACCTGTTCAAAATTGGGAAGGGAGTGAGTCAAGGTTGTATATTGTCACTCTGCTTATTTAACTTATATGCAGAATACATCATGTGAAATGCCAGGCTGGATGAATCATAAGCTAGAATCAAGATTGCCGAGAGAAATGTCAATAACCTCAGATATACAGATGACACCACCCTTATGGCAGAAAGTGAAGAGGAATGAAAGAGCCTCTTGATGAAGGTGAAAGAGGAGAGTGAAAAAACTGGCTTAAAATTCAACATTCAAAACACAAAGATCATGGCATCTGGTCCCATCACTTCATGGCATATAGATGGGAAAACAATGGAAACAGTGACAGACTTTATTTTCTTGGGCTACCGTATCAGATGGTGTTCAAAGATGGTGATCAAAGTCAGATGGTGACTTCACCCATGGAATTAAAAGATGCTTGCTTCTTAGAAGAAAAGCTGTTACAAATTTAGGGTATTAAAAAGCAGAGACATTACTTTGCTGACAAAGATCTGTATATTCAAAGCAGTGGTTTTTCCAGTAGTCATGTATGGACCATAAAGAAGGCTGAGCACCGAAGAATTGATGCTTTTGAACTGTGTTGTTGGAGAAGACTCTTAAGAGACCCCTGGACTGCAAGGAGATCTAACCAGGCAATCCTAAAGGAAACAAGTCCTGAATATTCATTGGAAAGACTGATGCTAAAGCTGAAGCTCCAGTACTTTGGCCACCTGATGCAAAGAGCTGACTCATTTGAAAAGACTCTGATGCTGGGAAAGATAGAGGCAGGAGGAGAAGGATTCAACAGCAGACAAGATGTTTGGAAGGCATCACCAACTCAATGAACTTGAGTTTGAGCAAACGCCAGGAGATGGTGAAGCGCAGGAAAGCCTGGCATGCTGCAGTCCATGGGGTCGCAAAGAGTCAGACACATCTGAGCAACTGAAGAACAACAAACAAATTTTTAAGTCTCATAATTTCATTGACATTTTCTGTCTCCCCAACAGATGTTCATTAGAATATGCCTTTCCAGTTATTTCTTACTCTTTTTTTTCCTTTCAATAAGTAGCTTTGATTTGAGAGAGTTATTCCAGAAGACATTGGACAGGATTTGTCATATGTAAATTTACAAGGCAATCTAAATTATAGAACCTATCACTAACCACTTATTAGACATTTCTGTTTGAATGTTTCAAAGTGAACTCATGTGAAACATATCTGAACATGTGTTCTTATCTTTGCTTCTCTCTTCTCTCCCCATCTGCCTATCTTGTTTAGTGGAACTACCATATCTCAAAGCAGTCCGGCTGAAAATGCTGGGGTTTTCCTTGTCCTTCTCACCTTTTCTCATGGTACCTTCTTCCTCAAAAGCTTCCATGATCCCACTTTCCAGTTGAGTCTAGTCATGCAGAAATCTCCAGCTCCTTTAGTAGCTGGCTACCCCTCCCCTAAAAACTGGATTATATTCCTCTATGTGTGCAGAACTCTTCCTTTACCCTTGAGGCCATGATTTTCTACTTCTAAGCCTTCATTTGCCTGACTGCTGACCCCCAAATGCTCTTCAGAGTCTGCTGCATTTATCCAAATGAAAAGATCATGGCATCTGGTCCCATCACTTCATGGCATATAGATGGGAAAACAATGGAAACAGTGACAGACTTTATTTTCTTGGGCTACAGTATCAGATGGTGTTCAAAGACGGTGATCAAAGTCAGATGGTGACTTCACCCATGGAATTAAAAGATGCTTGCTTCTTAGAAGAAAAGCTGTTACAAATTTAGGGTATTAAAAAGCAGAGACATTACTTTGCTGACAAAGATCTGTATATTCAAAGCAGTGGTTTTTCCAGTAGTCATGTATGGACCATAAAGAAGGCTGAGCACCGAAGAATTGATGCTTTTGAACTGTGTTGTTGGAGAAGACTCTTGAGAGACCCCTGGACTGCAAGGAGATCTAACCAGGCAATCCTAAAGGAAACAAGTCCTGAATATTCATTGGAAAGACTGATGCTAAAGCTGAAGCTCCAGTACTTTGGCCACCTGATGCAAAGAGCTGACTCATTTGAAAAGACTCTGATGCTGGGAAAGATAGAGGCAGGAGGAGAAGGATTCAACAGCAGACAAGATGTTTGGAAGGCATCACCAACTCAATGAACTTGAGTTTGAGCAAACGCCAGGAGATGGTGAAGCGCAGGAAAGCCTGGCATGCTGCAGTCCATGGGGTCGCAAAGAGTCAGACACATCTGAGCAACTGAAGAACAACAAACAAATTTTTAAGTCTCATAATTTCATTGACATTTTCTGTCTCCCCAACAGATGTTCATTAGAATATGCCTTTCCAGTTATTTCTTACTCTTTTTTTTCCTTTCAATAAGTAGCTTTGATTTGAGAGAGTTATTCCAGAAGACATTGGACAGGATTTGTCATATGTAAATTTACAAGGCAATCTAAATTATAGAACCTATCACTAACCACTTATTAGACATTTCTGTTTGAATGTTTCAAAGTGAACTCATGTGAAACATATCTGAACATGTGTTCTTATCTTTGCTTCTCTCTTCTCTCCCCATCTGCCTATCCTGTTTAGTGGAACTACCATATCTCAAAGCAGTCCGGCTGAAAATGCTGGGGTTTTCCTTGTCCTTCTCACCTTTTCTCATGGTACCTTCTTCCTCAAAAGCTTCCATGATCCCACTTTCCAGTTGAGTCTAGTCATGCAGAAATCTCCAGCTCCTTTAGTAGCTGGCTACCCCTCCCCTAAAAACTGGATTATATTCCTCTATGTGTGCAGAACTCTTCCTTTACCCTTGAGGCCATGATTTTCTACTTCTAAGCCTTCATTTGCCTGACTGCTGACCCCCAAATGCTCTTCAGAGTCTGCTGCATTTATCCAAATGTTCTCATTTTTCTATTCCAATGTAAGCTCTATCTCCTGCAGGATGCTCTCTCAGATGAAAACAATGGATCACTTATTACTGGAAAAAAATATATATATACCATACTTTTTATACACTCATTCAAGACCAGTTACTGAGGGCCTGCCTATCCTGGATCTGGGAATGTGATGTCGGACAAAGACACAAAGGTCACTTCTCTCATGTGTCCTGCAGGTGAAGAGAGACGGAGTGACAAGGCAAACAAGCAGCGGCCAAGGCAGTTTCACAGAGTGCTCTGAAGACATGTGCATGTGTCTGTGTGTGTGTGTGGTGTGTGAGAGAGACAGCTTGGGAGTAGGATTAACCACTCCAAACTGGCTGGTCTGCAGATGTTGAAATCCCAAAGAATCAGCCACACAGAGATCTTGGCAAGGTGGCCAGGAGTTAGGATCAGCGGGGGCTGTCTCTGCTGTGGGAATGTTTGGGATACTCAAGGAGCAGAGAGAAGGCCACTATGGCAGGAGGACGCAGAGCGGAGGGAAGGCGACTGTGAGGTGAATCTGCAGAGGCAGCACAGGGCTAGATCCTGCTGGGCCTGAAGGAGTTTGGGTTTTATTCGAAGAGCAGCTCGACTGACTCTCCGTTCTTCCTCTTCCTTGCCCCTTAAAGCTCAAGGACTGCTGTGATCATTTCACATTCTTTGTTTGGTGTGTGCGTGTGATATTTTCTTGGCTGTGGCACGTGGCATGTGGGATCTTAGTTCCGTGACCAGGGATCGAAGCCACACCCCTTGCATTGGAAGTGCAGAATCTTCACCGCTAGACTGCCAAGGAAGCCTACCATTTCGTGTTCTAAGCGTTCACACTGTAGATGGGTATAGGATGCAGGAGGTCAGAAGCAGGAAGAGCAGGCAGTGACCTCTCGCAGTTCTGATGGGGGACTTGGTACATTTGAGAGCAGTAGAAACTTTCCTACTTGGCAGAAAAGAGATCTGTTTTGGACTATGCAGTGTTTCCTGTTAGATCAGATGGCAGTCTGGAAAAAGCTGGGAAGGAAAAAGAAATAAAGCCCACAGCACACAATAGAGCAAACCTAACTCACTTAATTAATATGTATAGGCAGCTCCTTTGTACAACTAAGCACTGTACGAGATATTAGACATTGGTGATGGAATTATGCTTAGTTTTGCCCTGTTTAACTTTCTAGATAATCTGTTTTTTCCTGTGTTTTCCATTTTTACCTCCCCATCTGGATGTGATGGTTCTTGGAAATCAGGAACTAAGTGATACTTTGCCTGTGTTCTCCATTACATCCAGCACAGTCCTGAACATGTAAGCAGGTACCCAGCAAGCACAGACTTGGAGGCTGAGTAGACACTACACTCTCATGCCCATGATTTACTTGATGTAAGGCTTACCTCCACATCCAGTAGACTGTATCAAGTAAATACTTGCACACTCAAGGTAGAAATGGCTAATAAATTTATTCTTTCACTCTGTAGCTTTGGAGCATAGCAGCACTATGGAAATATACACAAGCACACACATCACAGACATTTATCATTCATTGTCACACACATTAGCATTCATTGTCACATTATTTCACAGTCCTTCTAAAACACACCCTCCTCTCCTACAGAAACCTCACCCCCTTTCGTTTAAAGCAGGATTTCTCAATCTCTGACTGACTGACATTTTGGGTCTGATGATTCTTCTTGGTGGAAGTTGGTGGGAAGTGATCTGTGTACTCCAGGATATTTAGAGCATTCCTGGCCTCTGCCCCTTAGATGCTAATTGTGACTGGTGATCACATGTGATTTTTGGATAATTTTGATAATGGTTGCACAACTTTGTGAATATACTAAAATCACTTTAACTAACTTAAAAATGTCCAGATATTGCCAAATGTCATCTGGGGTGCAAAATCACCCCTAGTTGAGAACCACTGTTCAGAAAGAGGGGCTGTAGTTTCCAAGTTCAACTGTTCTTTGTTCCAGCTTATGTTTTTGTCTCCCCACATGGCACTGTAAAAACTGGTCTTTCTATGTTATCACATCGTTTAGCTTCCATTGTTTTCTTCTTGGACTCCAGTTCTCCATGTTCTAATTATTCCCAAAAGAGTTACTAAATTATAAGCCTACACTGTGTAGCCCTATGCTATGAACATATAAGGCCTTCCTTCAATTTGCCAGAAGGAAATTTGAAAACTTTTATTCACTCACAATTCAGTTCAGTTCAGTTCAGTCGCTCAGTCGTGTCCTACTCTTTGCGACTCCATGGACTGCAGCACACCAGGCCTCCCTGTCCATCACCAACTCCCAGAGTTTACTCATACTCATTGCCCATTGATCAGTGATGCCATCCAACCATCTTATCCTCTGTCATCCCCTTATCCTCCTGCCCTCAATCTTTGCCAGTATCAGGTCTTTTCCATTGAGTCACCTCTTCACATCAGGTGGCCAAAGTATTAGAGTTTCAGCTTCAACATCAGTCCTTCCAGTGAACACCCAGGACTGATCTCCTTTAGAAGGGACTGGTTGGATCTCCTTGCAGTCCAAGGGACTCTCAAGAGTCTTCTCCAACACCATAATTCAAAAGCATCAATTCTTCAGAGCTTGGCTTTTTTATAGTCCAACTCTCACATCCATGCGTGACTACTGGAAAACCATAGCCTTGACTAGACGGACTTTTGTTGGCAAAGTAATGTCTCTGCTTTTTAATATGCTGTCTAGGTTGGTCATAACTTTCCTTCTAAGAAGTGAGTGTGTTTCTATTTCATGGCTGCAGTCACCATCTGCAGTGCTTTGGGAGCCCCAAAATATTAAGTCTGTCACTGTTTCCTCATCTATTTGCCATGAAGTGATGGGTCCGGATGCCATGATCTTTGTTTTCCGAATGTTGAGCTTTAAACCAGCATTTTCACTCTCCTCTGTCACTTGCAAATTAGTGTCTATGTAAAGAAAATTAGAGATATCAAGGGAACATTTCATGCAGAGATGGGCTCAATAAAGGACAGAAATGGTATGGACCTAACAGAAGCAGAAGATATTAAGAAGAGATGGCAAGAACACACAGAAGAACTGTACAAAAAGGATCTTCACAACCTGGATAATCACGATGGTGTGATCACTCATCTCGAGCCAGACATCCTGGAATGTGAAGTCAAGTGGGCCTTGGAAAGCATCACTGCGAACAAAGCTAGTAGAGGTGATGGAATTCCAGTGGAGTTATTTCAAACCTGAAAGATAATGCTGTGAAAGTGCTGCACTCAATATGCCAGCAAATTTGGAAAACTCCGCAGTGACCACAGGACTGGAAAGGTCAGTTTTCACTCCAATCCCAAAGAAAGGCAATACCAAAGAATGCTCAAACTACCACACAATTGCACTCATCTCACATGCTAATAAATTAGTTCTCAAAATTCTCCAAGCCAGGCTTCAGCATGAACCGTGAACTCCCTGATGTTCAAGCTGGTTTTAGAAAAGGCAGAGGAACCAGAGATCAAATTACCAATATCTGCTGGATCATGGAAAAAGCAAGAGAATTCCAGAAAAACCTCTATTTCTGCTTTATTGACTATGCCAAAGCCTTTGACTGTGTGGATCACAATAAACAGTGGAAAATTCTGAAAGAGATGGGAATACCAGACTATTTGACCTGCCTCTTGAGAAATCTGTATGCAGATCAGGAAGCAACAGTTAGAACTGGACATGGAACAACAGACTGGTTCCAAATAGGAAAAGGAGTACGTCAAGGATGTTTATTGTCACCCTACTTATTTAACTTATATGCAGAGTACATCATGAGAAACGCTGGACTGGAAGAAACACAAGCTGGAATCAAGATTGCTGGGAGAAATATCAATAACCTCAGATATGCAGATGACACCACCATTATGGCAGAAAGTGAAGGAGAACTAAAAAGCCTCTTGATGAAAATGAAGAGGAGAGTGACAGAGTTGACTTAAGGCTCAACATTCAGAAAACGAAGATCATGGCATCCAGTCCCATCACTTTATGGGAAGTAGATGGGGAAACAGTGGAAACAGTGTCAGACTTTATTTTGGGGGGCTCCAAAATCACTGCAGATGGTGACTGCAACCATGAAATTAAAAGATGCTTACTCCTTGGAAAAAAAGTTATAATCAACCTAGATAGCATATTCAAAAGCAGATACATTACTTTGCCGACTAAGGTCCATCGAGTCAAGGCTGTGGTTTTTCCTGTGCTCATGTATGGATGTGAGAGTTGGACTGCGAAGAAGGCTGAGTGCCGACGAATTGTTACTTTTGAACTGTGGTGTTGGAGAAGACTCCTGAGAGTCCCTTGGACTGCAAGGAGATCCAACCAGTCCATTCAGAAAGAGATCAGCCCTGGGATTTCTTTGGAAGGAATGATGCTAAAGCTGAAACTCCAGTACTTTGGCCACCACATGCAAAGAGCTGACCACCTCATTGGAAAAGACTCTGATGCTAGGAGGGATTGGGAGCAGGAGGAGAAGGGGATGATGACAGAGGATGAGATGGCTGGATGGCATCATGGCATCACTGACTCGATGGACTTGAGTCTGAGTGAACTCCGGGAGCTGGCAATGGACAGGGAGGCCTGGCGTGCTGTGATTCATGGGGTCGAAAAGAGTCGGATATGACTGAGCGACTGAACTGAACTGAACTGAATGTTGATTTCAAATCTGTGCTATTCAAATTACTGAAATGTTATTATGGTTTACACGTGATTTCAAAGACATTTCTGAGCCTTTTTTATCTTCAGGATTGTTTGTGCTATTCTTATAATGTTTGTTTTTTCCCTTAAGTTATCAGTTCCTTCTTTGGATTCTTTTTTGAAGTGTAGTCTCTAACTTTGTTTTATGAAAATTGATCAGTTTGGTTTTATGAGAAGATTGTACCCTGAAACTAGTTTGAAATAAGATTGATAAAAAAGTAGAACAGCAACTAATGACATGTGTGTGAGCCACTTTTAATGAGGCAATAAACAATCGAAAACCTTAATCCAAATGGTTTACAACAAAGTGTGTTTCTTTCTCTCTAGCTCTAGGACACACAACTGTCTTCACAAAGAGGTGGCTTTCCCACATCTCAGGTCCAACTCATGTCCACTGGCCAAAGCAGGTCTACTGACCAAGCTGAAGTGCAGTGGGGTGAGAACCATACCTCGTCACAGCGAAGAGGTCTGCAGAGACAGATAGACCCAGAAGAAAAAGGATGGCAAATATTTTTAAAATACAGTCAATGACAATCATTTGGAATATGAGTACAGGCAATTTCTGAACTATGCAATAACCCACCAGATGTAGAAAAATGTATACATGACATTTCCAGATGCTAATGTTTTTATGGGAAGTTCTGCGTTTTAGGTTGGTGAATGGTCTTGTTTAACTGAACACCTTGTAAAGCATTCGGTTTTTTCCCCTTTTTTCAGAGAATTCGTGACTTAGAAGATAAAACAGACATCCAGAAAAGACAGATAAAGGACCTAGAAGAAAAGGTATGTGTGAACTTCAGTGTGTATTTCAATCTTTATTTTTTAGATCAGACAGTAGTATTGGTTTCGCTCACTGTGTCTCTTTCTTCTCAGCTATTGGTGGTGTGTGTAGGCAGGTATAGTTAAGCTGTGCCTGTAGTCAGGCACCAGGGTTCTGGCAAAACATCTGCTTTCAGTTATACATTTTGCCTTTTGTTTTGATTCCTGTTCTTCTCTGTAAGTGTTTTCTTTCCTCAGTTTTCCCTTTCCCATCTTCACATATTTCCAAAAAGTTTCTTCTGGTTTTATTACTCTGCTTTCCTCTTCCTTTGTGAAATAATGTGTTCAGAAATTTAGACTGACACATGAAAATTTTGCCCTCATGTCATTTCCCCGGTGGTCTGAAAGAACTGCTTCTTCCTAGTCAGCCAACACTCTTGGGGAGTAAAGACGGCATTTGGAAATGTGTGTGCTCTGGAAGAAGGGAGAGGACTGACACAGGGGTGCTGCTTGGCTGCAGTGAGTTCGGCAGTCTTGCATGATTAACACAGAATTGTCCTGCCTAGGATGCCAAGAGCCCCCTGGGTCTGAGGAGGGATACAGCAGAGATGGCAAGAGGCATTCTCTGGAGTTCCGATCTCATTGACTGGAAGTAGCTGCCTGAAGCCCTGTGTTGGAAAAAATCATAGTTGTTTTGCAGTGTCTTACACGGGCTCCCAAGGAGCAAATAGTAAACCACCCGCCATTTCCAAGATAACGATTAGAATTTGGTTCATCCCAAATTGCTTTTATAGTTGTCTTTCTCAGAGGAAGTTGGTAAGGTCCAGCAGCCAAACAATCAGACCCCTAGATTCTTATGAAGGCTGAGTCTTCATGTAGTTATTTAAGCTTGGGTAAATGACCTTACCCACCGTGTCTAAGCTGTATCTAAAATATAGGGATGGTAACACTCTCCCTCACCTCCTCTCATCTGTTCCATGAGGGAAAAAATGAAGTCACTTACATGAAAATTAGGAAACAATAAGAAAGTATAAGTCAAATTAAAGTATAATTTTTAAAATTTCTAAATATGAAGTGCATTCTTATGTAAGCTTGTAAGTTTGAATTTTCCTCATTTCTGAAGTGTGCTATTTAGTTCTGTGGGATTAAATGAGAGAAAGGTAGAGTGTAATAAACTAAAAGCTGAGTCTCGTTTCCTACTGTTTGGCAGAAAAACCCAAAGAAGGCAGGGATTATCCAGTTTCCATGGTTGTCAAAGGACACCACTGATGCCTTCCATTTCCCGTGATTTGAATGGCTACACTTATCCTCGTCACTCTCTCTGCTGATTCTTAAACAGTCCTGGAGTGGTTCCGGGAGGAAATTGCAGAGAAGACAGCTCTGCCCCAGTAACTTCACTCAATTCAGTCCCATATAGCTTAGGGAAAAAAGAAAAAGGAATTATTTTATATCTATTTATGTCACCACCCTAGCTGAAGTAGGTGAACTTTTTCATTCTACAGATCTGAACTTCCTAAATATTTATAATAGGTTAACATACTTAACAGAAAATGAGAATTATTTAGCTATTAAATCACAAAATTCCGTATGTAGTACTAAGCAGCCATTTCAAAGGCAATCCAGTTGATTTCTGGTTAGAAGTTTGAATGAGAGATGAGGTTTATAAAGCGACTTCTGTTTGCTTGACCTCAATTCTGCTTATCCACAAGCATAGTAAAAAGGCTAACGATCACGTATGTCAGAGATAGTCTTCATTCTTTCCTGTGGGGTACGTGACCACCCCCTCAGGACACATACAATATTCCTTCTTTGTCCTCAGTTCCCATGCACACAGTGTAAATCAGGGGATAGCAACAAACATAGCTAAACTGCTTCCTACATTCTGCTCTTTACTTTATCCAAGGCACTGCCAAATCATCATCTCATTTGCTTCTCCTGATTATTGAGACAGACACAGCAGATATTATGTTCCCCTTTTATACAGATAATGAAACAATAGCTCAGAGACATTAAACAACTTTCACAAAATCATATAACCCATCTATAGCAAATCAAAAGCAGAGGTCAGGTGTCTGACCCTGAGGCCCACAGCCTGCCCACCAGTGGCATGGAATTGAGACTCTCATCGTAAATCAAATGATAAGCATCCCTTACGCCCAGAGAGGTAGCCCTGGTACCTGACCGTCTCATGGGAATAGTGGAAGCCTTCCATTCCCCTCCTTCATCCACTCTCACTACAGGTGACATCCTGTCACTACCCATCTTCAAGGAGTGGGAAAAAAGAAGAGAGAGTTTCTGCTCCTCATTCTATTCGACTGGTCACTAATACATAGTTCTTCACACCGTGTTTATAACTTGTTCATGCAGTTTTGCCACCATGAAGCAAGAGCCTTGTAAGTAGTGCCATTAAAGGAAATAGGCCAATAATATGCCCAATATGAGATTGCCATACAGGACCGATTCAAAAGTATCATGTCCAACAGAATGCTCCTGAAGGGTTATAACAAGTCAAAAGACTTCATGACTCTGTAAGAGTAAATCCCCAAGGAAATCAGTATTTGAGAAAACTCATCTGACCTATAAGATTTTATAATTAGTATATAGTTGGTTTTCTACCCGTGCTACACAAAGCATGTTTTCCACCCAAGTTTTTGCTTCTCTGGTGAAGGTTCTTGGTGAAGAGAGACAGCTCGGACTCCATTTAACTTCTATGAGTCAAATCAGGCGACATCTATCTCAGAAGCATGACAAGCTGGAGCAACAGCATGCGTTCACTGTCTGAAGCTATCTCTGATGTAGAAGCATAGTTCATACCAGTAGGAGGACCACATAGCCTCACTCACGTTCCATTTCCCTCTCAGGAGTGCCCACCGTGGATAAGCAATCATATGCTTACCCTACAAACGAATATTCTTCCTGCTCTGCCATAGTAAATGATAGCATTGAGTGATAAAGCATACACTTTGATCATTTTTAAATATTTTAATTACATTCTCACATATTAAAAATAGAGAAAATAACACATAGTAGAGTAGGACTCGGGAGGTCTAAGCTCTAGACTTCACTGTACCATCAAATTATATGCAATTAGTCTGTTGATTAACTGCTCTGTGTTTATTTTTCTACTTATAAAATTCGGAGTTTAGACCAATTGCCTGTAAAACCCTCTCAGAATTCAAAAATGTATCAGTTGATGTTAGCTGAACACCAGTTATTCATTGAATTGCTTTACCAGTGAACAAATAAAAGGTATGGTTTTTTTTTTAAATAAAAGGTACTTTGTGTGTCTGTGAGAAATGATCAGATTTGAGCAATATGGAAAAGCTGAGGTTTTATACAACCTGAATGGCACTACAGAAATTCAGATTTACATAATCCTCTTCTTTTTCTTCTGCAGTTTCTGTTTCTATTCTTGTTCTTCTCTCTTGCCTTTATTCTATGGCCTTGATGTCAAGGTGCCTCTTACAGGTAAGATTCCATTTAATTCTCAAAATGTGCTTCTAAGACTTATTTGATAAGAAGAATGCTAGCATGTTAATATGCTCATGTTAAAACAAATACATTTGGTATTTAAATGCCAATCTTCAATGCCATAAAATGAGAAATCAATCCAGTGCATTTGGGTGATTATTAAAGAAATGAAGCATGGTGAAAGTCAAGAATCTTTTTCTAGCTAAATGTCTTGCTTTGGAAAGTCATGATGTCTGTGGATCTCGGAATTCTCACTGTAGCCTCTCATTACACTCAAATAGTCACTTCTGTATCTACAAAGTGAAAAAACAGGAGCATGTTTTCAGTGTCTCCTCCAGCTTGAAAACTGTGCTCCTATAAATCTAGCAAGTTAAAATGACTGATTTTTTTAACCCTGTCTCCTAGTTCATTTTCATCAGAATTCAGGAAAACAGGATATTTAGGAAAATTGGATCTTGTTTTCAAACAAGATAGTTTTCAATGTCAATTTAGAAAAAAATGAAGAGTCGCTATTATTATATTATCAAATCCATTTTTTAATAAGTGGATGTAAGTAAAAAGAATCTTAGACAGTGATTCCCAATTCTTATAAAAATACTTAATTCAAAGCCTTACTACCAATTTAATGAAACAGATTATCAGACATGGAGATGAGACAGAGGATAAGAGAAGTGGGAATAAGATTGATCTATATTTTTAAAAAGCTAACCAGGTGATTCTAATGTTTACCCAGGTACAGAAAGCACAAACCTTAACACCATTACTTAGAAATAAAGAATGGCTACCTGCTGTTCCAAGTCCATTTACCACGGTCTGTGTCTACTTCAGTTGTCTTATTAAGTTATATTATGCAAAGATCTTTTCCCACCCCATGTTACTTAAGATTTTCTGTAACAAGTTGAAAAATGGGAGAGAGATGCTTTCTGTCTCTGTGGGGATCAACTTTGTTACCTGGATGTGGAACAGGAAAGTATGACCTGACACAAGAAAGAAGTGAAGCAGAAACTTTCGCCCAGCACGTGGTTTCCTTACAGACCCAATTCCCTGGCTTCATTCCCTACTCCAGAAGATTTTCTTTTAAGACTGAAAGTTATCCTTTATCTGACCAGAAGAGTAGTAGCCTTGCAGCACCTAAGGAAGAGCACTTAGTCTCTTAAACTGAATGAGAATATCTAAAGAAAAATGGGCATGGTTCTCTAGAAAAGGATCAAAATGGCCAGAGCATCAGAAAACAAGCAGTTCCCATCTCCAAATAACAATCAGTCAACGAGGCAAATAAAGTTCCGTGAGGCACAAGTACTGCATGGTGGTGTAGGCAAGAAAAATCAAACCTCGTAAACTCGTAAATACTAGCTAGCAAAAGAGTAAGTTTGAACATTAATATCAGTAATGACTAAAAGCTACATGCTAGATGCTGTTCTAAGTAATAGATACATTAATCCTCACAAACCTCTCTAGCAAGTAGGTATTGCTTTTATTTCTTTCTTTTTTGCAATTGGAGAAACTACAACATGTGACTTTGCTAGGACCATATAGCTACAGGGGACAGGTCTAGGAGTTATACCCAAGCAGCCTTACGCCAGAGTCCACTTTTAACCTTGTTGTGCCTCACACATGAAAGAGGCCTTTCTCTCACATTCTGAGCATCATTTATGTGTATGCTGCTGCTGCTGCTGCTAAGTCGCTTCAGTCATGTCCGACTCTGTACAACCCCATAGACGGCAGCCCACCAGGCTCCCCCGTCCCTGGGATTCTCCAGGCAAGAACACTGGAGTGGGTTGCCATTTCCTTCTCCAGTGCAGGAAAATGAAGAGTAAAAGTAAAGTCGCTCAGTCTTGTCTAACTCTTAGCGACCCCATGGACTGCAGACCACCAGGCTCCTCTGTCCATGGGATTTTCCAGACAAGAGTACTGGAGTGAGGTGCCATTGCCTTCTCCGACTTATGTGTATATACATCAGCAATCAGAGGTGTCTTCTATGATCTGTATACTACTACATAGCTCTTGGGATTTAAAATTGCTGTATGTTCATCCCCCATACCTTTTCCCAATTTTTTTGAGGGATATACAAAATTTGATTTGCTTTTCTTCTAGAGAAGCACATAATTGACAGTTTGGAGTGGTCAAATGAAAAAGATATAATTAATAGTAATTATATAACAAATTCCTGGTTCCATGAATCTGGATAATATAAAATGCATACAGGAAAAAGTCAGTAGTTTAACATGTATGGCTTTGAAGTTAAATATACTGTTAAGTTTCAGTCCTGCCAAATACTAGCGTGTCATGGTAGGTTTAGACCAAAATTAGGTTTCCTATTCCATAAAATGATTGTGACTATATTAACTACATCATGGAATTGTGTTGAAAGAATTAAATAAGATTATGCTTATAAAGAATTTGCCACATTGACTGGTACATGATTCGGTAATCAGCAACTCTTAGCTATTATTATAAAAAAAGTTGGCTATCACATGTACTGAGTTTGCAGATATACAAGTTTGAAAATAAAACCTCTAGTACTGCCAAGTACAACAGTTTAGGAACTAAGCCAAAATGAGTAGTTACCTTTTCATCTCTTCTCTTCAGATAATAATCTGGATTTAAATATTACAAGTGAATAAGACATTACTGGCAACTGATTAATTCTACTTATATGTCCAAAGCAGGTGAGACAGAGGAAGGAGAAAGTAAGGAAGAAAAGGGCTTCACTTATTAGCAGGTACCAAAAGCATACTGCAAATAACCATACAAATATTTGTCCTATGAATGATTTATATTCTATTCTGTTCTTAAACCAAAGACTGACTTAAATTATATGTAAAGACAGCTACCTTAAAATGAAATGACTTATGCTTCTTTCCTTTTAGCAGCTACCTAAGTCATTTTGGTCAGGGATGATCTGGAAGCTGTTGCAGGCTGCCCAGAAGGCACCCTTGCTGCTTTCAGTGGCTGCTGACTAACTAGCTCGGTCCCAGGCATTAGACTGGGATTTGACCTTAAGGGCTTCCCTGGCGGCTTAGGTGGTGAAGAATCCACCTGCAGTGCAGGAGACCCCGGTTCAATTTCTGGGTCAGGAAGTTCCCCTGGAGAAGGGATAGGCTACCCACTCCAGTATTCTTGGGCTTCCCTGGTGGCTTAGTTGGTAAAGAATTTGCCTGCAATGAGGGAGACCTGGGTTCAACCCCTGGGTTAGGAACATCCCCCAGAGGAGGGCATGGCAACTCACTGCAGTATTCTTGCCTGGAGAACTCCTATGGACAGAGAAGCCTGGCTAGCTACAGTCTATGAGGTCACAAAGAGTCAGACACGACCAAGTAACTAAGCACAGCAAAGGGGAACCCCGCATAGTTTCAAGAGATACCATGTGCTTCATGCATTCACTTTTTTCCTTTCAGTTTTATTGTGATATAATTGACATACAACACTGTATAAGTTTAAGGTGTATGGCGTAATGATTTGATTTACGTACATTGTGAAATAACTACCACAGTAAATTTAGTGAACATCTACAAAATTAAAGAAATAGAAAATGTTTTTATTTCAATGAGAATTCTTAGGACTTGCTCTCTTAACAACTTTCATATATAACATATAATCACATTAATTATATTTATCATGTTGTTCATAATATCCCTAGTACTTATTTATCTTATGACTGGTAGTCTGTATAACAGCTTTTGACTACTCATCCAGTATCCCTTCCCTCTACTCCTCACCCTGGGTAACCACAAATCCAGTCTCTGTCTCTATGAGTTTGTTTGTTTGATCTTGACACATTATGCTGAGCGTCTTCTATGAAACAGACAAGGCGGCAGGTACTTGGATACTAGAGTCCTAAGTCAGCAGCGACAAAACTATATTCACTGACTTAGAGTCTGGTGGCATGGCATAAACTCTCAAAGGTCAGCTCTACAGGGCAGCACATTCAAAAGAATCTCTGAGGCCCTGTGATATCCAGAAGGGGCTTCTGAATCAAAGGTGAATTTGTATTCTCTGCAGTTTTAGTTATAGAATACTGACCCTTAACTCACTGAAAACTGCTCATCTATAGTGACCTATTAGATAATACTTCAGTTATTCATAATGTCAGTTTGAATAAACTTGGCTTTACTGTAAAAATCATAGTTCCTTTTACAGATACTCAATTTACAGAAATTTAACATTCAGGGAGATTGCCTATAAGTCCATTTGCTTTTTAAGGCCAACATGATTTTCCTCAAATGATGGGCTTTACTTTAGTTGTGATAGGAAGAAATGGTGCATATGTGCTTTGAAACAGAATTTAAGATTTACTTCTGAGGTTGACTTAGATAATTGCTAAAAGGAAAGAAGCACAAGTCATTTCATTTTAAGGTAGCGATCTTTATATATAATTTAAGTTAGTCTTTGGTTTAAGAACAGAATTGAATCACTAATAGGAAAATATTTGTTTGGTTATTTGCAGTATGTTTTTGTGTTACATACTTATTTTATATAAAAATACACTATATGTGTGTATACATATATAGAGAAGAGAGAGATGCACACACCTAATGCATCTTTATACACATTCAGATTAGTTCTCTTCTTTACTGAGGATCATGGGAATATTATAGGGCTGAACTGGTGGCTCAGGCAGTGAAGAATCTGCCTGCAGTTTAGGAGATCTGGGTTCAATCCCTGATAGGAAAGATCCCTGGAGCAGGAAATACAAGCCCACTCCAGTATTCTTGCCTGGAAAATCTCGTGGAGAGAGGAACTTGGGGGCTACAGTTCGTGGAGTTGCAAAGAATTGGACATGACTGAAGCGACTGAGCGTGTCCTCCTTTGTGCCAGCACCACCAATCTCTGCCTTTTTGGCACCAGACCTCCTTCCCACAGTATACTCTCATCCCAATCTCTGTGCTTCCTTCCTACTCACTCTCCTGTGACTCGGTCACTCTTTTATCTCAGTCTGATCTGGACTTTGGGAATGAACCAAGTGATTCTGCAAATATGAGTTCCAAATACTTGTGACTTGCACCTGTGGCAGAAATTTCTTTGAATCTCTGATTTGCCTCTGTGTGAACTGGAAGCATCCTTAAGATACTACCTGCCTCCTTTTCCACCACTTTGGATCACCATTTCTGGAGTACCATTAAATTCTGCTACAGAATTAGTATCTTTATAGATGGGGTAATTAAGCCTTGGAGAAGTGTAATGGCTTTTTCATGGAAATTCCATTTTCTCCATCCATGCCATTCAGACTCTAAAGTTCACGTCCTTATGCAGTAAATGATGAAATGTCCTCTGTGCCATTTTCTGGCTTTTATTGGAGGAGTGTATTATGTCCTAAGCTTCTACCCAAGCGAAAACCCAGATACATGGAATTAAACAGGGATGGGGCTAAACATATTGACTGGTACTATCCAGGGAAATTTCTTTTCAGAGATACTCTGGGGCCAAACGGAAACCTGTGTAGCCAAATTCCCAGGGAATCCTCAGATCAGGACTTGGGGATAGAGACCATCTGCCATTAAATAATGTTGTTGGAGAGAAATTTTGACATACAAGTAAATCAGTGAAAGGTATAGACAGACCTGCTTTTAAAGTAATATTTCATGTGGGCAACAAGGGCTTCAATTCAGTTCAGTCGCTCAGTCGTGTCTGACTCTTTGCAGCCCCATGGACTGCAGCATGCCAGGCTTCCCTGTCCATCACCTACTCCTGGAGCTTGCTCAAATTCATGTCCATTGAGTCAGTGATGCCATCCAGCCATCTCATCCTCTGTCATCCCCTTCTCCTCTTGCCTTCAGTGTTTCCCAACAAGGGTTTAATTTCCAAAATATACAGAGCTCATACAACTTAACAGCAATAGCCCCCCAAAAAAGAAATTGAAAATGGGCAGAAGACCTAAATAGACATTTCTGCAAAGAAAATGAATGGCAAATAGGCCTTGAAAAGATGCTTAGCATCACTAATTGTTAGAGAAATGCAATCAAAACTACAATGGAGTGCCTCTTCATATCCATAAGAATGTCCATCATTAAGAAGTCTACAAATAACAAATTTTGGAAAGGATGTGGAGAAGAAGGAACCCTCTTACACTATTCCTCGAGGAGAAAATGGCAACCCACTCCAGTATTCCTACCAGGATAATCCCATGAACAGAGGAGCCTACAGTCCATGGGTTCACAAAGAGTTGGACACGACTTAGCAACTGAGTAGCATGCATGCCTGCACTATTAGTGGGGATTTAAATTGATGTAACCACTATGGAAAACAGTAAAAATATTCCTCAAAACTCTAAAAATAGAGTTGCCATATGACCCAACAATCCCACTCCTGGGCATATATCCAGACAAAATTATAAGTCAAAAAGATATATGAACCCCAGTGTTGATAGCAGCACTATTTACAATAGCCAAGATATGGAAGCAATGTAAATGTCCATCAAAAGATGAATGGATAAAGAAGATGTGGTATATATACACAATGGAATATTACTCAGCCATCAAAAAGAATGAAATAATGCCTTTGCAGCAACATGGATGGACATAGAGATTCTCATACTAAGCAAAGTAAGTCAGAAAGAAAAAGATGAATACCATATAATATCACTTATTTGTGGATTCTAAAGCACAATGCAAATTAACAGAGCTACAGAACAAAAACAGACTCAGAGAGAGAACAGGCTTATGGTTGCCAGGGGGTTGGTAATTAGGGGAGGGAAGAATGGGAGTTTGGGATTAGCAGAGGCAAACTATTATATAAGATGGATAAACAACAAGCTCCTACTATTTAGCATAGGAAACAGTATTTAACATCCTGTAACAAAACATAATGGGAAAGAACATAAAAATATATGTATATATTATAGATATACATACACTTACATCTGAGTCACTTTGCTACACAGAATTAATACAACATTGTAAATCAACTATACTTCAATAAAAATTTTAAAAATTAAATTTAAAGTAATATCTTAGTTGAACTTCTAAAGGAGTTGCCTTAGAAAGTCCCAGAGAAAAAGATAATATTGATAATAACTTAATATGAGACAAGAACCATTAATTGCTTTACAGGTATTACATTGCAGCAACCCTTGAAATAGATACTTCTATTCTCTCATTTTAAAGCAAAGAAATTAAGCTTAGAGACTTTCTTTACATAACACACACAGGATTATACTGTTTCAAGAGGTGGTAAAGAATAAAAATGGGGTATTTTTAATTAAAAAAAAAAAAGAATTTGTGCTTTTTTTCCTGTTTCAGCTATTGACTAAAATGATGATTAAAGAATTTCTCCCTCTGTTTTACAGAGAAACCGAAAACACGGATAAGACTGCAGAAAAGCAAATACTTCTAAACCTTCAAAGATGGCAGAAATGTTTACAGCAGTGAAAGGGAGATCAAAAGCTAAGACCCATCCTGTAGCCAGGACTACACCTATGTATTTTAAAGCCATTATTCAAGGTTTCTTACTTGACAGTTCCTACATGACCCTGTTGAAAATCTACAATATATGCTGCATTTAACGAAACCTGTATATGTCAAACCAGAAGGAAAGAACTATAGACATATATTGTGTGAAAGAAACAATTCAGCAAGGGAAACAGTTTCAGCAGATCAAGCAAAGATGTGTCTTGGGCATGGAACCAAAGTTACAAAGAAACATTCTACCCCTGCTGTGCAGGGGGGGTCATTTTAATGTAACACCACACCCCATGGAAATACTAGTCCTGAAATAAACATCATTTAAAGAAAAAAATCAAAAAGATAAGGGGGGTGGGGATCGAAGCACGAGGAATACCTATGAGGAGCTGTTTACAATAAAATGTTTGATTTGAAAAGTCTGGTTTCTTACTACAGGGATTTGCTTTTCTGTCTTTATTATTGTTTAAACCTCAGGAACAGAGACATCTGCAACATGAGAGAGAAGAAAAACAGTGTCCGGTTTTTGTGCAAACAGTGGAGCTTGTGGAACGCATTCCACACATGACAGATGAGAAGCGGATCACAGTGACCCCGACTAAACTGGCAACCAGTGTGAAAGATCCAGGCGAATGCAACATAGATGCATAGAAGCAGATGCTTCCTTGGCCTTCTGTGGTCCTCCAAGAACAACAAACTGATTTCATTCTTATTGAAAATTAAGAAGATGATGCTCTAGGTCACAAGCTCCCTGACTTAGTTCTGTCTAAGAATGCCACCGACTATAGGGCCAGAGGCATCTCTGAATCTTTCCATTTCCAAAATCTGGTCTTCAAATGGCTGCTTAAAATTGCCTGCAAATAACATGTGATTTGATACAAATAGAGGCGATTAGTAAACTTCTATCAACAAATGAGTTTTCCACAGAAATGTGACTATTAAGTGAAAATATGATTATTTTTAGAAGTATCTTGATATGCTTAGAGCATTCTGACCTCTTGTCATTTAGACTGACAATTTTTCTTTTCCCAGAGATATGACAGCAACAAGGTAGCTCTACTTTTTTATATAAAAGTAACATTGTGTTACTGAGAAGGTCGTTTTCTACCACAGACAATTAGAAGACTGGTACTTTTCCTAAGTTATGTAATACTGAGTCTTGGATTCAGCTCTGAGAGCAAATAAAAGTTACTGAAAAAGCTAATTTTAGCCTCATTTACTGTAGATAACAAAACAGCCTCAATGTTTCAAATTGTCAAGATTTTATTTACAGGGCTAGCATTCCCATGCATTAAGAATGTGTGTAGGGAGCCAGAAACTCTTTCTATGAAATGCTACACAAGTCTTTCCATACGCGGATTCAGTATCTTACTCTTCAGTTTTGGCACTGGCATTTTTAAAGCCAGAACAAGTAACTGAAGAAAGTACAATTAAAGCTTCAATGCAGGGGTCCCACTTTTTGTTCTTGTATTTACTGCTGACCCAGGTATCTTTGGCCCAGTCACTTAACCTCTCTGTGCCTCAGTTTCCTCATCTGCAAAATGAGGTTAAAATGCTTTTTCATAAGGTTTTTCTTTCTTTCTTTTTTGCAATTCTGGAACAAGAGGTGCTTAAAGTTAGCACAAAGTGCTTTGTAATTATGATGACTGCTATATCTGACTTTCTTCTGTTGTTGAGAAAAAGAGTCCCCTGTGTAATAAAATAGTGCTTCGGTTTCATTCAGTCCAAGCACCGCGGTACTGAAGCTTTCCCATCAGTTACTAGCAATAAAGATTGAGTGATCCAGAACCAGGAGCTCTAATCACCTATAGTAAATAGATCATTTTCATGCTGTTTAACAAGATAGAGAATGTGTCATTTCAACAAAAAGCATCTTCTAGCTCTCCTTACTGCGTATGCATGCCATAATACAGAAGTCCTCCCTTATCATAAGTCAGACATGAAATTAAGGTTTGGAGTGAACTGAGAGTATCACATAATTAGTCTGATGGATATCCCTTTCATTTGTGGGGAGGTCTTGTAGATGTCCTACTGGGGATGTGCAATATAACCATCCTTCTGCTGGATTCTCTGTTCAACAGGTGGTTTCCATATTAAGTATGAAGAGTACGTTCATTGTGCAAGCAATGTACAAAAGGGTGCTCCTACAGTTTGTGACCCAACACTTTCAAATCTCAGAATGTATGGAAGAGGATAAATTCCCCTCCCATATTTTAGACGACTTTTCTCTTCCATTGGCCATCCCAGGGTGCACCTGAGAAAATTCATACTCTGTCTGCTCCACCAAGCCTGCTTCCTTCCTCTTCATCTTGCTTTCCCCACCAAGAAACTTGTAGGTTAAGTTTTATATTCAAGCACTGACTATGGTTCAGGTGATGAGAAATATTTATTCAAATAATGTAGCTTAATCAGGTACCTTATCTGCTATAAATTGGATTGCGTCACATACACAAAGTTATACAAGAGCAATCCCCGTGAGTATGACCATCTAAGCAGCTTTAGATATGTTTAGGGGAAAAAAAGGAATTCTTTCTTTTTGCTTAAGATCAAGGAGGTTAGTAAATTTCTCTAAGATTTTAAGCTAAAATATGGTATTTTTACCATACTTTACTCATGATCTTCAAAATTAACAAATCTTTGAGTAAGGCTAAATATTTTGTTATGCACTTCCACAATTATAACAGTCATCAGCAAGATTGTACATGTATTTTCCAGTCACTTGGTCAAGGAAATGCACCATATCCAGATGAATGCTTCCCTTGCATGTCATGATCAGCAAGAGTAAAAAGAGTGTCTCAGCAGTTGAGAGATTGACTGTGGCTCTACTTCTTACAGAGATCAGATGACCCTCACTCCAATCTTTAATTCCTAATTTCTTCATATTAGCTATTCTGACATGTTTGGCCAATGAATGAGGAACAATCAGAACAACATTCTTCAGGGTTCATTTTACTTAACTTTTCCTAAAGTCTTCATCTCTTGGAAAATAAACATAACTGAAAACATTAAAAAATAGTTTGAGATAAAATGAAAGCCCCAATGTAGCATAACTATTCAGAACAGGAAAAGTTTCACAAGAAAAGGAAAAGAAATTGAAGACTATATTTGACTGTAAAACCAGAAAGCATCAACAGATGCTGAATTGGCTAATTTTTTTAACACCACCCAAGTTTTGTTTCAGGTAGCACTAGAATTTGCTAAAAATAGCTACAAAATCCCTTTTAACTTATGTCATATAAATGAAATGTTTGCCAATAGTGAAGTTTTAGTGGTAGAAGAATAAATCTTGCTTTGTATTTTTAAAAAAGAAAAAAAAAAAACTGCTCACATCCGTGGCATGGATCTTCAGGAGGACAGAGAGGATGCAGGACTCATGGGTCATCACTGAGGTAGAACAAGTATATTCTCCACTAGTAATAGAACAAATAAAGTTTTGCCAAATGATTTTTGCTACAGTATTTTATTTCTACTTACTTTGGTGGTTTTTAGTTTAAATCTCTGGCCAACTTGTTCATTTTTGCCTATTGATTGTCAACAATTTTTGTAAGCCCATTGTGTAATTCATGTATTCAATGTCTTCAACTTAGTTCATAAGTTCATTGTTTTAAAGTGAAGCATGTCTTTTTTAACCTTCCTAGGTTTTCATGGAAATTATAAAAATAATATTCATCAGTTCTGTGCTGATGCAGAATAACTGGATCTTATGTGTTATATTACATCAAAAATAGGTACACAGCCTAGACATTTTTAAAAACTATTTAATTGCATTTTTTGATCTGTCAGATGGGCAGCATAGACATTTTGTTTTTTAAATATTTAATTGTATTTCTTGATTTGTCAAAGAATGGCACAGCATATATATATATATATATATAGTCATATATATATGAATGTGTATATATATACTTATCTACTATACTGAAATAATTCAGTATAACTTGAGAGATCAGTTATCAGAGCAAGTCTTAGATGACTATTGTGAGTTGATGCTTCCAGGATGGCCTAATCCTCCCCTTAAATGGACTCCCACTTTCTAAAAGGAAGAAAGTAGGGCACAAGGTCTTGAGCACCAAACACTTCCATCCTGTTCAACTGCCTTGTCATTTCTATATAATATACTGTCTTAAGACTGAGCCTCAGGCATTGTGGCAGGAGGATTCAGACATAATAGAAGCTGGAATTCATCCTCTGTGATCCCATTTCAGTACTGCACAGAGCAGATTCACATTCCTTTACTTTAGTTTACTTCTTTCTAAGTCTTTTGTTATTGAGAGTTTAAGTCCAATGTTTAGCCGAAATCACTAAAGAAAAACTTCAAGGGGCAATGTGGCAAAAATAGAAGGATTATAATTTGCTATATTCAACCTAGTATATCAAACTCAGAAGTACAGGTAGTTGATTGGGTGAAGTTCCTTATTTTTATCTTTGTAGTTTTGCATTGAGGTCTTTCTTCCCATGCTCATATTTCCATCCTTATGATATCAAAGTTCTGTAGGGTGAGAGTGCTGTAGATGAACAACTTGGAGTCTAAATTTGCCAACAGTCAAGCCTCCATGAACTCACTATAGTGTGGATGAAGCAGTTTCCCAGAACAAGGTCCCCAGCATCCAGTGATAATAGCAGTCACTTGTATTTGATTGATAAGTCACAAAATGTGCCTATTTTCCCCCATTAACCATAACTTCCCACAAAGAGGCAGATCACAATCCAAACACTTTTATAAATATGTGCTGTAGATATATACACATATATTCTGTATATAGTATGATGGTGTGAGTGCTTACAGAATGTGTACTTCTGTCCTAGGCTTGAGGGACTGGGAAGGGGTTTTCTGAGGCTGCTGGGTAACTCATGTTTTTGTTCAGCATCTGATATCTGTGTTCGTCCCCTCCTTGCTTGTCTCTCCTCCCTTTTCTCTACCTTCTGTCCGTTACTACTATTCTCTGTTTCTGACTGAAGCCAAGAAGTACTCATTGGTTTTCCAATCACTCAGACCTGCCACCTAGCCTTCTAATAATGCCAGTGGTCTTCTGGAAAGAGCAACAGAATCCAGCACAATCTACAGTATTAACATTAGTCCAAAGTCCCATATTTGTATCAGCTAACAATCTCATTCCCAAAAAGGTTCATGCCCACCTGAACCTTCAAGATCCAATTTTGCAGGGACTCAGTAGGACTTACGTAGTGGAGCATGGTAGAGCCGGTACACAGGAAGACGTAATTCCGCAGGCATCTACTGTGTTAAGACAGCCAGGGGAGCCACTTCCTCAGAGCTTTCATTCAGTCATCTGCTGCAGTTGGGATTCTTCCTCTCCATCTCATTAGCATGACTCCATTGATTGTTTCAGTGCTTGTTTATTAATGGAAGAAAAATATAAATTGAGTTTCACCAGAATGATCCTTTGAAGTACACTGAAAATGTACATGTACTGTATGTATTACCGTAGAGATTGGAACCAACTTATTGTATGTAAAGTTTTATGAATGGTTATTTTATAATTTATGTATTTAATATAGGAATCAATAAGCTCTAGTGTTTTAGTTTATATAAAAATAAAAAACTGCATTTTTAAAAACTTTACCTTCATTGTTTATACGTTTTTATTTTGTGTGTGTGTGTGTGTGTGTGTGTGTGTGATTTCACCAGAATGATCCTTTGAAGTACACTGAAAATGTACATGTACTGTATGTATTACCGTAGAGATTGGAACCAACTTATTGTATGTAAAGTTTTATGAATGGTTATTTTATAATTTATGTATTTAATATAGGAATCAATAAGCTCTAGTGTTTTAGTTTATATAAAAATAAAAAACTGCATTTTTAAAAACTTTACCTTCATTGTTTATACGTTTTTATTTTGTGTGTGTGTGTGTGTGTGTGTGTGTGTGCGCGCACGCACTCAGTAATGTCTTACTCTACAACTCCATGGACTGTGGCCCACCAGCCTGCTCTGTCCATGGAATTTCCCAGGCAAGAATACTGAAGCGAATTGCCATTTCTTTGTCTGGGGGATCTTCCCAGCCCAGGGATCCAACCTGTGTCTCTTGCATCTCCCACATTAGCATGTGGGTTCTTTACTTAAACTAGTTTTGAAAAACGATGTGAGGGAAATCAGGGTTATCCCTATAATGTCAGAGGACAAACTCTATATCAAAGATGGTAAATAGGTTTCTTCTCATCTATCCACTCTGGACTTTTTATTGTATCTCCCAAGGGCACCGTGGCAAGAAGTCCAAGGCAGAATTTACCCTCTGGAGGAGAGGCTTATGGTCATCAGCATGCCTGCTCTGAGTACAGTTGGGGGAAGAATCCTGCCAGCTATTTGTCATTCTTATCTAGCTATTACTTCTTTTCCTTTATCAGCCTTTTTCTCTACCTTGTAGACACACTAGATATATCAAGTTAACTGGAGTCTGTTATTTGAGCATCCCTGATGTTTCCATCCCTGTGGTCTGGTATGAACAGTTGACACTCAAAGAGCTTCAGTTTGTGTGAGAAACAACCCATGCATACATGAAACAAACAATAGTGCACAACAGTTAGAGTTCAGTCACTCATTGGTGTCTGACTCTGCGACCCCATGAACCGCAGCACGCCAGGCTTCCCTGTCCATCACCAACTCCCAGAGTTTACTCAAATTCACGTCCATTGAGTCAGTGATGCCATCCAGCCATCTCATCCTCTGTTGTCCCCTTCTCCACCTGCCCTCAATCTTTCCCAGCATCAGGGTCTTTTCAAATGAGTCAGCTCTTTGCATCAGGTGGCCAAAGTATTGGAGTTTCAGCTTCAGCATCAGTCCTCCCAATGAACACCCAGGATTGATCTCCTTTAGGATGAACTGGTTGAATCTCCTTGCAGTCCAAGGGACTCAAGAGTCTTCTCCAACACTACAGTTCAAAAGCATCAATTCTTCGATGCTCAGCTTTCTTTATAGTCCAACTCATACCCATCCAGTCGGTGATGCCATCCAGCCATCTCATCCTCTGTCGGAATTCATGGGGTCGCAAAGAGTCGGACACAACCGAGCGACTAAACCGAACTGAACTGATTCAGAACAATTAAAATTAAGATTAGTTTTTAGAGGTTTGCTTGAAAAATCCTTGCTAACAATGATTCTCCTTTCAGTTGCAACTTCTTTAACTGGCAAAAATTGTCACTCATCAGTTCATTACCAAGTCCCGTTATCTGTCCATAGGAACCATCTCCCATGCCATGTCAAATTCCTAAAACAAAGAATAAGACATTACCGCAGTCTTCAAGACATCACGTCTACATCACCTGATGAAGACTTACAACTGCCTGAGTCTTGAGAAAGGTACCAAGCATATCAGCATGCCATGAGTCTGTTTTTGTTATAAATTCTGTCTAACGTTATAAATGAAAACCTCTGTCTTGATAAACTCCAATTCTGGTATATCATTCAAATATGCTATCAGGTCAACAGCTCAGCTGACTTCTTCTAGCTCCAGAATTTGGAAGTCCCCCGTGTTGGAGTAGGGAATGGCAATTCACTCCAGTATTCCTGCTTGGAAAACTCCATGGACAGAGAAGCCTGGCGGGCTGCCATCCATGGGGTCACAAAGAGTCAGATACAGTTGAGCAACTGAGTTTGCATGCACACAGTGTCTTTTGGAGACATTAATAGAGGTAAGGACACTTCCCACCTAGTGCCAATTGGACAACATCCACTCAGTTCTTGCAGAGCCCACACACAGAGACTCTTCTTGCGGGTTCAGTGCACACAGCTCTGCCTCTGACCTACAGGTGAGCCTCTGTCCTAGGGGTGCAGATGTGTGGGAAAGTGTTTACCCACCCCGTGGGTAGAGACTTGTGCCCAGCGGCTGATAAAGAATGCTTATTTTAGTTAAGCTAATGTGTAATTACATATGGAATGTGAGAGTGGATGATGAAGACTTTTTTACTCACTGAAAATCCTCCAAACAAAGATATGTTTAACAAATGCATTTTTGTATGCAGATACACATATAAATAGGGCATCATTAGCTTTGATCAATAGGCTCTATAACAAAGAGGTATTGGGAATCTGTACCTGTAATTACTGTAAAAATATTGAGAACAAGGGCCACTGCATCTTTATCATCTTTGTAAAGCTCCACATGACACTCTTTTTTTAGAATTTAGAAGAAGGAGGAAACATAAACAACAGCCACTGCAGGAACTGGATTCTTCTTCCTTTAAATAATTTACTGTGTAAATTACTTTGCCCTGACTGACTAGCAATGAATGAACAAATCGAATATTCTATTATGGAATCATCAAATATTTATATTTTCTTTTTACTTTATTGATTTTTACTCTTTTGCCTTTAATTTACATTACCTCAAATGTATTTTTGTACAGATACAGGATATAAATTCAATATTTCTTTAATGCATATTAAATATTCCTAGAGCCACTATAGGAAAATGTGTAGAAAATATTCAAAATGTGGAAATAAAGCCAAATTACGAGTATTTGTGTTTATAATTTCATTTCAGGATGGTTTCTAATATGTCAGTTGAGAAAAAGTCTTTGACTCTGGGGAACTGCTCAATTCATGACAGCCCAGATGTTTCACAGCTCTGTAAAGCTAGACACTAACTTGCAGAAAATTGATAAGGTAAGACTTTTTTTTCCTCTTGATTAAAAAGCTCAAAGATTAGAGAGCTGCCTTACATGCAAATTGAACACTTTGGTGTCTAGCACCCTATCTTCATTTCTCATGCTTTGCCCCATTCTTCAGATCTTTTTGAATCAGGTCATTCTACTGGTTTCTTTATATAATGAAGTACATAAAACTTGGACATGCTCATTAATTTTTATGAGAATGACATTTTTAACAATTTGAAAGGAGTGATTTTCAAAAGCCATCCTAAGGAATATGAGATAAGATATGTTCCTTGTTCTCAGTGGCCTTCTGGTAAAATAAAACAGTTAAGTCCCAGAAATAACGAAATAGCAATCAACATAGGAGGGTTAAAAGCCTTAGGGGTACCACCATCCACTAAGTATCCTGAATTAATCTTTCATTCCAGATCCGCTCCCTCTCCTAGTTCTCCCAATCAGAGAGAGATGTTAGACGGAGTTATAGATTCATGGGCTTAACTCTCTCCTGCTTTTCCCTCAGCCCCCCGTATCCAGTCTTTCACAGGTTCTGTTGATTTTAGCTCTCCCACCTCTCGCCTATTCCCCATCACTTCTATTAAGAGCTCCTCATCTGAATGAACCCTGGCAGCAACTTCTTAGTCACCTTAGCCTCTTCTAGCTGTGTCCTCTTTGTGTACACCCGACTTGCTTCCCGCTTGATTTTATGTGGCAATCATAGCTGCTTGTCCTCATCTTTGAAATTACTCCTTGCTTTCCTTTGCCTAACCTGGGGTTAACTCTCAAATGCTTACAGAACTAAACTCATAAACGTGGGACTGGGGACTTGGATAAGACCCTACAGCCAATACAAGGCTCTTTTTTGCTAACCCAGCTGTAAGAAATAAGACTCAGACTCAGCATGGCCATTTGTGTCCTGGATACATCTTCTAACCCTTGAAGTTTCAGCTTAGCTATTATCCTCCTCATAGTTGGACACCATATCCTTTGTTTTCCCAAAGCATCCTGCGTGTACTCATCTTGTCATTTTACCAGTTAATTATAATTATTTGCTCTGTTCATTCCCACTTATACACCCAATGAAATCTTAGTGGTTTGACAGAGAATATGCATTTTCCAGTTTTCAATCTTTGGCGTCTAATACATTTCCTAATATCCAGCAGAATCTCACTAAATTATCTTAATTCTATGGTTTATATACTAGGTGGTGGAGGGAGTCCTCTTTCCATTTTCTTTATTGAAGCAGAGTTGATTTACATTATGTTTCAGGCATATAAGAGACTTAATACTTCACAGATTATAGTCCATTTAAAGTTATTAGGAAATATTTGCTATAGTCCCCGTGCTGTACACTACATCCTTGTGTCTTATTTATTTTATACCCAGTAGTTTGCACCTCTAATCCTCTTCCTCTGTGCTGCCCCTCCCCCATCTTGTTCCCCTCTTGCAACCACTAACTTGTTCTCTGGGAGTTTGTTTCTGTTTTGTTATATTCGTTTGTTTTATTTTTTTTAGAAGAGTATCACTTCCCATTTGGACAGTAAAAGAGGGCTCCATGAGCATGGAAATAGGTAAACTGGGCCATTGTTTGGAAAGTTATTTTATTGTTGTTGCTGGGTTTTTGTTGATTGGTTTTGTTATTTCTTCCTTTTGTTATCTAATTTTTTGAACAATAATTCTGGCCCATAAACCAAACACTCTTCAGAAAACAGGCAGAAAGACAAAAACATTCCCTGCTTGCTTCCCTTATCCTCCCGCTGAAGGCCTCTCTCCCTCTGTATTCTACTTTCTGCCCACAGGAGGGAAGCATTTGTCTGGAAGTCCAGGAGGAAAGTGTCAGCGCATAGAAAATCTGAAGTTGATTTTATGGGGCATTTTAACCCTTGGTTGTGTGTTTCTCTTCCACGTGTCCATATGAAAGCAATAATCTAAATATAAATACTGTCTTGTCTGCTCTTCTGACATGGTTTTTTACTATCTTGGGTTTTTTCAGTCTTTACTTCAGAGAAGCTGAGTTGTTGCCTTTCCCTGAGGCAGCAAATTCATTTGCAAACACAAAGGCTCAGGGAGATTTGCGCCCTATTACACAGTCTCCAAATATTCCAGACTTGCTAAGACTCCAGACAAAAAGGGTCAAGGCAGTTCATCAGATTCCCTTCCTAATTCTTAACTTCCAAAGCAAGTTCTTCCCAGAGCACAGACAAAAGGAAAGGTATGCTATTGTGTCTAGAGTTGCTCTATCTGAATGCACTTGAATTTTTTAAAATAACAGTGTTATATTTAAATGTCTTTGCTAAAACATGTCTCCTAAAGGAATTTTTAAAGAAAAAATAGGGATTTATCCTTCAAAAACATTTACCACCCAAGGAGCACAAGAATGGAAAAAAGCAATAATTTCTGGTTGTTTGTACAAAACATGGGGTAGATAAGCCTTTATTCCTTTGGTCTGCCAGTCCTAACTATATATGGCATTTTATACGTCACTCTGTAATTGACAAAAGATCCCTGCTGAGTGCTGGCGTCTCCCCAATTCTGCCCAGACTGCTGTTGGAAAGGATAGTTCGAAACAAGCCAGGTACTTCCGTTTTGTTTAACGAGGGAAGTAAAGCAGAATCCCAGTTATGCTGGTGTTTTCTCTTTCTGGCCTACTTTTCTTTCTACTCTGTTATGAGAGATAATATGTGGTTAGAAGACAATGGGCTTCCCTAATGGCTCAGTGGATAAAGAATCTGCCTGCAATCCAGGAGACATAGGAGACACAGATTTGATGTCTGAGTTGAGAAGATCTCCTGGAGGAGGAAATGGCTACCCACTCCAGTATTCTTGCCTGGAGAATTCCATGGACAGAGGAGTCCGGCAGGTTACAGTCCATGGGGTCACAGAGTCAGACATGACTGAGCCAGTAAGCGTACACGCCTGTGTTTAGAAGGCAGTCCCAGTCCCAGTCCTAGCTCTGCCAGTCAGTATGTGTCACTGAGTTACTGAAACATTTGAAGCCTTCCTTTCCTTTTTATAAAATGGGATAAATAAGACAATTTCTCTTGTTGGGCTGTTGTGAGAACTAAATGATATATGTAGCAGGATTAGTACCAGAAGTTTCAACGTGTGGCTTGAGATAAAAGGACTGGATCAACAGCAGGCTTCATACGTGACATTTTAATTATTTGTAATGTTTTCACTTCATTTATAAGTATAAAAGGATATAGTTCAAAAGGTCAATATAAGACTGTGAACTGTGAAAGAACAGTGTATGCATCTTACCCTCAGACATCCCTGCCTTCAAGATCTTTCCTGACTCCTGGCACTCTCTTACAAAGCCAAGCACAGTGTATTCTGCCAGAGAATTGCAATATTATGTGGGTAAGCAGGCATTCAGGTAGAGGACTATGCCAAAATCTTACTCATCAGTCTACGGTTAGCAGGCTGCAGAGGAGCAAGGACCGGGCAAGGCAAATCCTGGGCATTACTAGGAAGCCTGTGTAATAAGACCTTGCAGTACCCACTAATCACCACAGTGGGTCGCTATAAGGAACCGCTGTGTTCTGGGATACCTCTGACTCGGACTGCTGACAATGAAGTTTTCATTTGAGCATTAATTTTTCACCACGGTGAGAATCATTTTTTAAGGCCCAGAAGAGAGAAACACTTACTCTTTCATTTGTTTATTCATTCGTTTATTTCTTCATTTTTCAACAAATATTTATTGAACAGTTACTGTGTCTCACTCATGCCTGTGTAGGAGAATTGTATGTGAGTGACTTGCCTTTGGCAGAGCTAACAAAGAACAGAGCCAAACTGTGGGCCAGATCATCCAGTCCAAGTTTACTCAACCTTTCACTTAAAATATGTATAATTAATTCATGTAATTAATGCATTCTATAATGTATTATATAACCTATATAGTATGATACATAATTATATTAACATAATTATCAATATCGCTAACCTGTAATTATATATTAAGTGAATAACAACATAACAATGACTGAGCTCCTACCAAACGTCTGAATTTTTTAATACATTTTTTCATAGGCTATATGGACTCCATAGTGGTCTTTGAAATCCCAGTTCCATTCCTCATTCTCTCTATGACCTTAATCAAGTTCATGAATGTCTCTGAGGCTCAAGTTTCCCATCCATAAAATGGAAATGATATAGCCTGCCTGGCAGGGTTATGGTAAGGATTAAATTTAAATAAAGTAAAATGTAGAAGTATAAAAATAGACACAAAATGCACGGTGCAGGATAGGGGCCCAGTTCTTACAGTTTGTGCTTTTAACAACCTTGTATTTACTAATGAGTGAACCGACACATAAAAGTTTGGTAACTTGCCCAAGTTTATTCAGCTAGTAAGTCATCAAGCTAGGATTTGAACTCAGATCTCACTTGAGGGTATGTGCTCTTTTCACTGTTCTTTGTTGCCAATGTGCTGTTTGTCTCTAGTTAATGGTCCTTGAGGTGAGAGAACATTTAATACTTCCCCACAGTGCCTGTGTTAGGCTATACATGTTAACCGTCCACACAGTCAGCTAAGTGAGCAACATACTTAGACAAGGCGAGAGAACAGAATAGCAAAGTTTCGTTTTTGATTCTACTCTTTTTCTGTCTGCAAGTAAATATACTAAGGGTGCCAGGAAACACAGCACACTTGTTGACTAATGATGAAAGGATATGGCCCTTCATTATGTACATAAAAGCGTATGAAGCCGCTGTGAAATCTGCAAAGAATCGTTTTGCCTTTGACCCATCTTCAAGTGGAAAGCAAAATTCTCTTTCCAGTTCCCATCATCTGCCTCAAGAGAAAGAATTACCGACCTCCCATTGCCTACAGAGAAACGATGGGACCAGGGGAATCACGGCAGTGCCGACCCCCAGTGTGGGTGACTCCACACCGCCTGCTGGGTGAGAATGGACAGGGCACTCCAGACCCTTTTTCTGTCTCCACTACCCCTTCCACTGCCTGTCTCTCTTACTCCCCTAAATGCTCTCTTGGAGTCAAAAATAAATACATATTCCAGAAAGCCCCTGGGCAAAATGAAAGTGAGTTACCGAGAATGGTCATAATTAAAGTATTAGAATCCATTAACAGAAAATTCTTTGTTTTTATTTAAGACTATCTGGCTGCCTAGTCTACAGCCCTGAGGACAAAAGCATCATCAGTGACAAGGAGAAGTCCTGCTTGGGGGTAAGATTTTACTGAGACCCAGTTGAGGAGGCATATGTGGGGGAACTTGGATCGTCGGAGACAAGCTGTCAGCGCCAGGCAAGCGGCGATCCTCGGTAAGCAGGCTCGACGAGGAGAGAGTGGGCCTTGGCCTGCACTCTTCACAGATGTCTCTGAGGCAACGCTTCCACCCTGGCTGATTTCAAGCTAGCAATGATGAAATGCCGGCATATTTAACAGTTGGCCTTCAGGGGTGGTACGAGCCAGCTCAAGCTCATCCTGCCCAGTCATTTTGGAAGGATGAGGTCACTTCCTGTCAATTTGTTACCATATGAGTGATGATGGGTCTTTTCAAAGTAGGTACATGGTCATCCCTATGAAGTGCAGTATGCTCTGTACCCTAACTCCACCCCTATAATAGCAGTACTCACTGAAGACTAAATAGAATTAAGATGGGCAGTCACCACAAATCAGTGCATGTCAAAACTGGTGAAATTAGAAGAATGTGTAGTTTGTATCGTACTGAAGTCAGTTTCCTGGCTTTGCTATTATAGTATGTCCTAAGTTGTTGCCATAGGGAGAAGTTACATGGGGTTCCTATTTTCCCAACTTTGTGTTTATAATTATTTTATTTTACACTATTTCTATTTATTTATTGGCTATGCTAGATTTTTACTTGCAGCACATGGAATTTTAGTCTTCATTGCAGCATGCTGGATCTTTAAATGGGGTTACAAACTTAGTTGTAGCGTGTGCAATCTAGTTCCATGACCAGGGATCACACCCAAGCCTCCTGCATTGGAAGCATGGAATCTTAGGCACTGGGCCACCAGGGAAGTCTCTATAATTATCTTTTTTTTTTTTAATTTTTATTTTTTGTTTAATGCTTATTCCATTTCACAGCACTGCATTGGTTCTGCCATACATTGACATGAATCAGCCACAGGTGTGGACGATCTCCCCATGTTAAAGCCCCCTCCCACCTCCCTTCCCTGCCCATCCCCCCGGTTCATCCCATATACCGGCCCCAAGCATCCTGTATCCTGTATTGAACATAGACTGGTGCTTCATCTCCCATATGATTGTATACATGTTTCGTTGTCATTCTCCCAGATCTTCCCACCCTCTCCCTCTCCCTCTGAAGCCAACAGTCCGTTCTATACCTCTGTGTCTCTTATATTGTCTCACTTTCGGGGTCATCATTATTGTCTTCTAAATTCCATATATATGTGTCAGTATACTGTATTGGTGTTTTTCTTTCTGGCTTACTTCACTCTGTATAATCGGCTCCAGTTTCATCCATCTCATTAGAACTGCGTCAAACTTATTCTTTTTGAGGGCTGAGTAATACTCCATTGTGTATATGTACCACAGCTTTCTTATCCATTCATCTGCTGATGGACATCTGGGTTGTTTCCATGTCCTGGCAATTATAAACATTGCTGCAATGAACATTGGGGTACACGTGTCTCTTTCAATTCGAGTTTCCTCAGTGTGTATGCCCAGCAGTGGGATTGCTGGGTCGTAAGGCAGCTCTATTTGCAATTCTTTCAGGAATCTCCACACTGTTTTCCATAATGGCTGTACTAGTTTGCATTCCCACCAACAGTGTAAGAGGGTTCCCTTTTCTCCACATCCTCTCCAGCATTTATTGCTTGTAGATTTTTGGATCGCAGCCATTCTGACTGGTGTGAAGTGGTACCTCATTGTGGTCTTGATTTGCATTTCTCTGATAATGAGTGATGTTGAGCATCTCTTCATGTGTTTGTTAGCCATCCGTATGTCTTCTTTGGAGAAATGCCTGTTTAGATCTTTGGCCCATTTTTTGATTGGATCATTTGTTTTTCTGGAGTTGAGGTGCATAAGTTGCTTGTATATCTTTGAGATTAGTTGTTTGTCAGTTGCTTCATTTGCTATTGTTTTCTCCCATTCAGAAGGCTGTCTTTTCACCTTACTTATAGTTTCCTTTGTTGTGCAGAAGCTTAAAAATATGGAACGCTTCACGAATTTGCGTGTCATCCTTGCGCAGGGGCCATGCTAATCTTCTCTGTATCGTTCCAATTTTAGTATATGTGCTGCCGAAGCGAGCACTATAATTATTTTAAAACAAAAGGTTTGAGGAGAATCCTCAAAAACATGGAAAAATATATGCTGCTGCTGCTAAGTGACTTGAGTCATGTGTGACTCTGTGTGACCCCATAGACGGCAGCCCACCAAGCTCCCCCGTCCCTGGGATTCTCCAGGCAAGAACACTGAGTGGGTTGCCATTTCCTTCTCCAGTGCATGAAAGTGAAAAGTGAAAGTGAAGTCGCTCAGTCATGTCCGACTCTTAGGGATCCCCATGGACTTGCAACCTACCAGGCTCCTCAGTCCATGTGATTTTCCAGGCAAGAGTACTGGAGTGGGGTGCCATTTCCCCCCGAATTATACCTCACAGAATTATCTACTCATTAGGTGACTATCATCTTAGACATTTTTCTTTGTAAATATTCAGGTGGAAAGAGAAGGGTTGAGGCTATTTTTAGGAAATATTTTTAGGAAAGTCCTTTGTGTGTGTCAGTCACTCAGTCACGTTCGACTCTTTGCAACCCCAAAATACCTACTCCAGTATTTTTACCTGGAGAATTCCATGGACAGAGGAACCTGGCAGACTACACTAGGTAGCCATTCCCTTCTCCAGGGATCTTCTCAACCCAAGGATCAAACCCATGTCTCCTATGTCTCCTGTGTTGCAGATTCTTACCGTCTGAGCCACCAGAGAAGTCCAATAGAGTCCTATGATAGATCCTGTTTTTAAACACATTTGAATAATTTAATTGTATTTGAATGTAGCAAAAGAACCTGATGTTAAACTGTGAGGATTAGTGAATTTCAAATACATTTGCTGTGACTATGCACATATGCATCACACACACACACAGACACACAAACACACACACACAATGGAGTATCAGATTTCTTAAATGACCAGGCCAAAGCCCGTGGGACCATTTCTTTGGGCCTAAAATTAAGGCCCTTAAAATTATGAGTTTATCTATTTCCTGTTACTGAAGATCAAGCAACTAAGAAAGAAAGCATTGAGAGAGCCAGCCCACTAAGATTTTAGAACAGAATGTAAAAACACTGAGCATTAACCTTTCAAAACATCTTAACACCTTGAACTACAGCTGTGCATTCTGAATTTGACTCCCTGCTTTGTTTCACACTTAGAGCTTCTGACCTTCAGTTCAGTCACTCAGTCATGTCTGACCCCATGGACTCCAGCACGCCAGGCTTCCCTGTCCATCACCAACTCCTGGAGTTTGCTCAGACTCAAGACCATCGAGTTGGTGATGCCATCCACAGTGATGTGACCTTATTGTCCTCTTTATATCTCTAAGAGTAATATAGTATAAATGAAAAATAACAACAACAACAAAAAGATATTTGTCAGAGTTCACTGTGAACTTCAGTAAAATAATACAGGTCATCTCATATATAGCAAACTTCACAGTTTAAAGTTCTGAACAGTTTTTACCTCTTTCCAATATCATAGCAACTCTTTACAACAGTCCAGGCTGATATATTACTCCCATTTTACACGTGGTGACAGCGCAGCTCACAGAAGGTGAGCAGCTTGTCTAAGGTCGTAGGCAGTAGGTGGAAGGGCCACAGGGCTTCACAGATTCCTGGACTTTCTCCCTTTCTATCATTTGGTAATAGAAGCTTAGTATTACTTTAGAAGCCTTAAAACCCCCAAATAGTAAATGTAACTGAATACAGTTTATAATACACACAGAAAATTAAGGCATACAAGAAAACTGAAATATTCACTACTTCCTCAAAAAAAAATATGTCAAACCTATGAAGAGGTGAGTAGGATTTTTTTTTTCCAATCATATTAGCAGATTATCCTGTCTTACAGAGCAGAATTCAAGGGAATACAACACAGGACAGATAAGGTTTTATTTTGTATAGAGAAAATAATAATGGATAATATTTTAATATACCATGGCAGTGCTATGTACTATTTATATTACCTAATGCTCAAACAATCCATCAGGGTAGACAAAAGTTTCATTCTGATTTTGCAGAAGAAGAAACTGAAGATTGAAGAGATCAAACAGGTAGAAAGCAACAAAACATTTGGGATTGGATCCCCTGTTTATCTAATGCAAAACCCTGCATTTTTAGCCAGAGTGAGGCCATATTATACTCTGGAGAATAGAAGGAGGCCAGAGAAACAAACAACCCAAGACCAATTAAAGATACAACTGAAAAAATAATGTTGAACTTTGGGACTGTCATGTATATATTCTTGGCCTATTTCTCCTATTCACTTCTCCCCAAGTTATCCAAAGAAGCCAGAGTATTTCCTCTCCAGATCTAAGTTCAGTCCAGTTCAGTCACTCAGTCGTGTCCAACTCTTTGTGACACCATGAATCTCAGCACGCCAGGCCTCCCTGTCCATCACCAACTCCCAGAGTTCACTCAGATTCATGTCCATTGAGTCCGTGATGCCATCCAGTCATCTCATCCTCTGTCATCCCCTTCTCCTCCTGCCCCCAATCCCTCCCAGCATCAGAGTCTTTTCCAATGAGTCAACTCTTCACATGAGGAAGTACTGGAGTTTCAGCTTTAGCATCATTCCTTCCAAAGAAATCCCAGGGCTGATCTCCTTCAGAATGGACTGGTAGGATCTCCTTGCAGTCCAAGGGACTCTCAAGAGTCTTCTCCAACACCACAGTTCAAAAGTATCAATTCTTCTGTGCTCATAAAAAGTGCCTGGATCTCAGTTAACATGAAGGACAACTGACTCTTCACGGTTTTAAAAGTCCTTGCTCCTGAAACTTTAGATGAAGCTTCAGTTAATCCTTTGGAAGCTTAAATTGCTTAATTTTTAGGAACTAGAGTTTGGGGATAGGGGAAAAAAAAAACCCACAATTCTAAAATATATGGCCCGCAGTCAGCTGATTTGATAAGAATGCCAAGACAGAATTCCCCGGCGCTCCAGTGGTTAGGACTTTGCACTTTCACTGCCAAGGGACTAGGTTCAGTACCTGGTCTAAGGGAACTAAGATCCCGCAATCAGCACAGCCACAAAGAAAGAAAGAAAGAATGCCAAGACAATTAAACAGAGGGGAATAGCCTTTTTAAAAAATGGTGCGGAGACAACCGGATATCTACATGTAAAAGAATGAACTGTATTCCTATCTTACACCATATACAAAAATCAACTCAAAATCCTTCATAGTCTTAAGTGTAAGAGCTGTAAGTGTCAACTCTTAAAAGAAAGATGTAAATCTTCATGTTCTTGGATTAGGCAATATTTTTTTAGATACGATACCAAAAACATAAGCAACAAAAGAAAAAGAGTGAAACTGGACGTGATCAGAATTAAAAACCGTGCTTCAAAAAACAATCTCAAATGAAAAGATGATCCACAGAATAAGAGAAAACTCATAAAATCATGCATCTGATAAAGGACATGTATCTGAAATATACAAACATGTCTTCAAACCCAGTAGTAAATAGCATGTAGCCAATTAACAAATGACCAAAGTATCAAAATCGCTCACTAAAGGACCTACGCTGTTGTTTAGTCTCTAAGTTGTGTCCGGCTCTTTTTTGACCCCATGGACTGTAGCCTGCCAGGCTCTTCCATCCATGGGATTTCCCAGGCAAGAATACTGGAGTAGGTTGCCATTTCCTTCTCCAGGGGATCCTCCTGACCCAAGGAGATATGTAAATGGCCAATGAAGCTATGAAAAGATGCTCACTATCATTAGATATCAAGGAAATGTAAATCACAATGAGATACCAAGTAGGATGGCACTCATCAGAAAGAAAGATAATAATAACTTTAGGCAAGGATGTGAGAGAAACTGGAACCATTATGGACTGCTAGTGAGAACATAAAATAGTGCAGCCCTTTTGGAAAACAGTTTGCAGTTCCTCACATAGTTAAGCATACAGTTACCATGCGACCTAGAGATTCTTCCCTTGGGTATATACCCAACAGAATTTATAACATATCCACACAAAAACCTGCACACAAATGTTCTTAGTAGCATTGTTAATACTATCCCCAAAGTGGAACATCCCAAACACCTATCAACTGATAAATGGATACACAAAACATAGTATAACCATACATTGGAGCATTATTTGGCACTAATGAAGTGATAATGCATGCTACTTGGATGGAGCTTGAAAACACTATGCTAAGTGAAAGATGCAAGTCACAAAGGACCACCTATTATATTATAATTATAATACATTATATTATTCCATTTATATAAAAAGTCCAAAATAGATAAATCTATTGAGGTGGTAAATAAATTAGCGTGCTAGGACTGGGAAGAGGTGGAGCGTCTGAAGGTAATGGCTAAGGAATAAGGAGTCTCTCTTGAGGGTAATAAAAACATTCTAAAATATCCAGTACTGTACTGGATATAGTACTCTGTGAGTAAACTAAGAGCCGCTGACTGTACACTTTAAAAGTGTGATTTACATGGTATGTGAATTATATTCCAATAGGGTGTTTAAATATAGCAATGCAACTGTAGGAATGTAAATCAAGATTATGATGTCAATGCTAACCTATTGGAATTAATAGAATAAAAAATAGTGATAATACCAAATACTGGCAAGGATGTAGAGAAACTGCACCTCTCAGCTCTTGCTGGTAATACGTAAAGTAGTATAGTCAATCTGGAAGATAATTGGTGCTTTCTTAAAACTATACATGTACTTACCATACAACTTAGCAACAATGCTTCTGAGTGCTAACCCCAGAGCAATGAAAACATATCCAAATGAATCCCATACATGATTGTTCATAGCAGTTCTGTTTGTAATTTCAAAAAACTGAAATAATCAAAATGTCCTTTCAAAAGGACAGTCTACTTTAAAAGATTATGGTATAATCATGTCATAGAATATTACTCAGAATAAAAAGTAATGGACTATTGATACGTGCAACTTGGGTGGATCTCAAATGCATTGCACTCAATGAAAAGAGCCAGTCTCATGAGGTTTCATTCATACAACATTCTCAAAATGTCAAAATTATAGAGATAGAGAACGGATTACTGTGTTCCCAGGGGTTAGAAATGGTGGAGGGAAGGGAATGGATGTGGCTGTAAAGGGATAGCATGGGGAAAATCTTTGTGGTGATAGAATAGCTCTGTATCTTGAGTCAGGGAGTGGTTATAAATGTAACAAAATGACACAGAACTATGCATACCATGTACCAATATTAGTTTCCTGGTTTTGATATCACATTATCATTAGTGGAGATATAATCATTGGAGAAAATTGGGTGAAGTATACACAGAAACCTCTCTATACTATCTTTGAAATGTCTTCAGTTCACTTCAGTCACTCAGTCGTGTCCAGCTCTTTGCAACCCCATGGACTGCAGTATGCCAGGCTTCCCTGTCCATCACCAACTCCCAGAGCTTACTCAAACTCATGTCCATTGAGTTGGTGATGGCATCCAAGCATCTCATTCTCTGTCGTCCCCTTCTCCTCCCACCTCCAATCATTCCTAGCATGAGGGTCTTTTCAAATGAGTCAGTTCTTTGCATCAGGTGACCAAAGTATTAGAGTTTCAGCTTCAGCATCAGTCCTTCCAATGAATATTCAGGACTGATTTACTTTAGAATGGACTGGTTGGATCTGTTTGCAGTCCAAGGGACTCTCAAGAGTCTTCTCCAATACCACAGTTCAAAAGCAATTCTTCAATGCTCAGCTTTTTTATAGTCCAACTCTCAGACCCATACATGACCACTAGAAAAACCATAGCCTTGACTAGATGGACCTTTATTGACAAAGTAATGTCTCTGCTTTTGAATATGCTGTCTAGGTTGGTCATAACTTTCCTTCCAAAGAGCAAGCATCTTTTAATTTGATGGCTGCAATCACCATCTGCAGTGATTTTGGAGCCCCCAAAAATAAAGTCTATCACTGTTTCCATTGTTTCCCCATATATTTGCCATGAAGTGATGGGACCAAGTGCCAAGATCTTTGTTTTCTGAATTTTGAGTTTTAAGCCAACTTTTCCACTCTCTTCTTTCACTTTCATCAAGAGGCTCTTTAGTTTTTCTTCACTTTTTGCCATAAGGGTGGTGTCATCTGCATATCTGAGGTTATTGCTATTTCTCCTGGCAATCTTGATTCCAGCTTGTGCTTCTTCCAGCCCAGCATTTCTCATGATGTATTCTGCATATAAATTAAATAAGCAGAGTGACAGTATAAATTCTTGATGTACTCCTTTTCCTATTTGGAACCAGTCTGTTGTTCCATGTCCAGTTTTAACTGTTTCTTCTTGACCTGCATACAGTCCTGTAGATCTGTAATTATTTCAAAATAAGTTAAATACATGTATGTATGTTTCTATCTACCTATCACAATGTATACATAAATGTATGTATACATAAATACATTGCCATAAATATGTATATATTTATCTATTACAATGCAGTTGGCAGACAGTAACTATTAACTAAGCTATTTATTGAGGAGATGTGAATAGATGTGTACAGGAAATGGAATAAAATTTATTAAAATTAAGCACAGTATTCCTCAGTACTCTCAGACAATGCCCAAGATAAAAAACAGGAGAAATGAATCATCCTTTGGAGAACTTATAATACCTTATGTTCCTTGTCTACAATGAAAATGTGTGCAAATAAATGATCAACATGCCACATTCCCTAAATTTTGCCAGCTTCTAAATATACATTATAATAGTAAAGCTGTCTAAGTCATGGCTCTGTTCCGCCAATCTGTAGGAAATGCTATGCTTATAAGAGCTATGACTTCATCTCCTTCCAGAGCAAGTTCCCCGCTTTTAGGTTCTTGGACATGTGAAATTCCCTCATCTTTCACTCCATGGGGCAGCTGGTTTCCAGGCTTGGAGTAAATTCAAATGTTGTGGTTTAGAACATGCCAGCAGCTGCCAGAGGATCCTAGCTTTTTAGTTCCTCGGCCATTGTGAGAAAGGCTTGTTGGCCAAGGTAATCAGAGACTGACTCCACTTCTCAACACAAACCAGACAGCCAGGGTGGAGGGCCTCCCCTTGGGAGCCAGGCTCAGCTTCTCGTCCATAAAGACTTCTTTCACAAGGTCTCAGCTGCATGAACCTCTTCTCTCACTGGTTGCATCCCCCACCCCCCATCAGGAGTGGAACAAAGCTCTGTGAACTTGGTGGCCACACACAAACACGTGCTCCGTCTCTTAGGCTGCCAGGGCCCACCAGGCCAGAACCGACCCAACAAGGAGCCGTCACTACACAGGAAGCCATCTCCAATTATCTTTTTATCTCTAATTACAATCCCTCAAGCCTTCTACCCAGTTCTCAAACTTCCTGCTATGCTTTGCGTTGTTATGTATATTTTCTCATCTACTGCAAAGTCTCATACCACTCACATCACAGTTCAATTATATTCTATTGTTAACCTTATTACTGACAGTCACCATTTCAAAAAGCTTATTATGTTCTAGGACCTTATATACACTATTTAATTTAGTTATGACAACAACCATCCATGGTAGACAATTATTTTCTCAATTTTCTGAACAAACTTAAAACAACATCAGCAACAACTGAGGTCTGCATATTCCCAAAGTCTTTGCTTATCATGTTTTCACCATAGGTCTCCTTGTGATATGGAAGAACCTGTCTTTCCATGGTCCATGCTATGAAGCTCAGAAAATGAGACAATTGACCTTGAATGCTGTTGTGTGACTCTTGATCAGTGGCTCTCACACAGCACACAGGCTTCTGAGCCCATTTCCTCACTCATGAAAACTAAAGATGAGAATAATGCCTGCCTCGTTGACTGTTGTGTGAATTAAAATGAGATAATAATGTTCACAAAATATTCAGTACGATACCTGACAAAATATGGATCCCCACGACTGTCTCTCAGGTGGATTAAGGAATGAGCCTATAGTAATTAGCATGAATGGGGGGAAACAGAGACCACAGTGCCAATGACTAACGGGACTCAGAGTCATATTTGCTTTGCGACACTGGTCAGACACATTCAGATAAGGAAGCCCCATGGCTCTCTCTCAATTCAATTGTCTGTTGCTTTCTGTGGACAGTTAGTGCTAATCAGGCTGTCCTGAGCCCTTGGGAGCAATTTACTTTGTTTTTGTAGGCACCAATGACGTCGCTAAGACAGCTGTTCAAAAGCACTGTTTCTTTTTAAGTGAAGTATATAATGACTTATAACGCTGTCACAATGGTGTGATCACTCACCTAGAGCCAGACATCCTGGAATGTGAAGTCAAGTGGGCCTTAGGAAGCATTACTACGAACAAAGCTAGTGGAGGTGATGGAATTCCTGTGGAGCTATTCCAAATCTTGAAAGATGATGCTGTGAAAGTGCTGCACTCAATATGCCAGCAAATTTGGAAAACTCAGCAGTGGCCACAGGACTAGAAAAGGTCAGTTTTCATTCCAATCTCAAACAAACGCAATGCTAAAGAATGATCAAACTACCACACAATTGCACTCATCTCACACGCTAGCAAAGTACTGCTCAAAATTCTTCAAGTCAGGCTTCAACAGTATGTGAACCGTGAACTCCCTGATGTTCAAGCTGGTTTTAGAAAAGGCAGAAGAACCAGAGATCAAACTGCCAACATCTGTTGGATCATCGAAAGAGCAAGAAAGTTCCAGAAAAACATCTATTTCCGCTTTATTGACTATGCCAAAGCCTTTGACTGTGGATCATAATAAACTGGAAAATTCTGAAAGAGATGGGAATATCAGACCACCTGACCTGCCTCTTGATAAACCTGGATGCAGGTCAGGAAGCAACAGTTAGAACTAGACATGAAACAACAGACTGGTTCCAAATAGGAAAAGGAGTCCGTCAAGGCTGCATATTGTCACCCTGCTTATTTAACTTGTATGCAGACTACATCATGAGTAACACTGGGCTGGAGGAAGCACAAGCTAGAATCAAGATTGCTGGGAGAAATAGCAATAACCTCAGATATGCAGATGACACCACCTTTATGGCAGAAAGCAAGAATTAAAGAGCCTCTTGATGAAAGTGAAAGAGGAGAGTGGAAAAGTTGGCCTAAAGCTCAACATTCAGAAAACTAAGATCATGGCATCTGGTCCCATCACTTAAAGCAAATAGATGGGGAAAACAATGGAAACAGTGAGAGATTGTATTTTGTGGGGCTCCAAAATCACTGCAGATGGTGACTACAGCCATGAAATTAAGAGACACTTACTCCTTGGAAGGAAAGTTATGACCAACCTAGACAACATATTAAAAAGCAGAGACATTACTTTGCCAACAAAGGTCCATCTAGTCAAGGCTATGGTTTTTCCAGTTGTCACGTATGGATGTGAGAGTTGAACTATAAAGAAAGCTGAGCGCCAAAGAATTGATGCTTTTGAACTGTAGCATTGGAGAAGACTCTTGAAAGTCCCTTGGACTGCAAGGAGATCCAACCAGTTTATCCTAAGGGAGATCAGCCCTGAGTGTTCATGGAAGGACTGATGTTGAAGCTGAAACTCCAATACTTTGGCCACCTGATGCAAAGAGCTGACTCATTTAAAAGACCCTGATGCTGGGAAAGACTGAGGGCAGGAGGAGAAGGGACGACAGAGGATGAAATGGTTAGATGGCATCACCGACTCGATGGACATGGGTATGGGTGGACTCTAGGAGTTGGTGATGGACATGGAGGCCTGGCATGCTGTGGTTCATGGGGTCATAGAGTTGGACATGACTGAGAGACTGAACTGAACTGAACTAAATACTAGTGGTACAGAACCCACCTACTAATGCAGGAGATATAAGAGATGCATGTTTGATCCCTGGATGAGGAAGGTCCCCTGGAAGAGAACATGACAACCTATTTCAGTATTCTTACCTGGAGAATCCCATGGACAGAGGATCCTGGAGGGCTACAGTCCATAGGGTCACAAAGAGTTGGGCATGACTGAAGTGATTTAGTGTGCAGTGATGATTAGCAATGTTGAGCATCTCTTTTTATGCCTGTTGGCCTGCTCTATGATTCTTTGGAGAAACATCTACTTAGGTCTTCTGCCCATTTTTTGATTGGTATGTTTGTTTATTTTGTTGTTGAGTTATATGAGTGTTTGATTATTTTGGAAATAAAGCTCTTGTCAGTTGCATCATTTGCAAATGTTTTCTCCCAGTCCTAGGTTCTCTTTTTGTTTTGTTTATGGTTTCCTTTGCTATGCAAAAACTTGTTTTGACTAGGTCCCATTTGTTTATTTTTGCTTTTCTTTCTATTGCCTTAGGAGATGACCTAAGGAAACATTGGTACAGTTTATGTCAGAGAATGTTTTGCCTATGTTCTCTTCTAGGAGTTTCATAATGTCCTGTCTTATATTTAAGTCTTTAAGCCATTTTGAACTTATTTCTGTGTATGGCAAGAGGGTGTGTTATAACTTCATTGATTTATATGTGGCTCTCCAGCTTTTACAGTACCTCTTGCTGAAGAGACTGTCCTTTCTCTATTGTATAGTCTTCCCTTCTTTGTTGAAGATTTATTGACTCTTAAGTATGTAGGTTTATTTCTGGGCTCTCTATTCTGTTCAGTTGATATATATATCTGTTTTTATGCCAATATCATACTGTTTTGATTACTGCAGCTTGAAGTATTGTCTGTTCTTTTTCCTCAGGGTTGCTTTGGAAATTCTGGTCACTATGCTTCCATATAAATTTTATGATTCTTTGTTCTAGTTCTGTGGACAGTATTATGGGTGATTTGATAATGACTGCATCAAATCTGTAGATTGCTTTGAGTAGTATGGCAATTTTAACAATATTAATTCTTCTAGTTCAAGAGGACCAGATATTTTTCCATTTATTTGAATCACCTTCAGTTTCCTTTATCAATATTTAATAGTTTTCAGCATATAAGTCTTTCACCTCTTTGGTCAAATTTATTCCTTAGTATTTTTTAATGTGATTTTAAAACTTATTTTAAAATTGTTTTTTAAACTTCCCTTTTCTGATATTTCATTGTTAGTGTAAGCAAATAAAACCGATTTCTGTATGTTGGTATTCTATCCTGCTACCTTGCTGAATTTGTCAGCTCTGGTAGTTTCTTGATTAAAATATTTATTATTTATTTACTTGGCCGCATCAGGTCTTAGTTGCAGTATGTGGATCTTTGATCTTCATTGCAGCACACAGGATCTTCAGTTGCAGCATGCTAACTCTTAGTTCTCACATGTGGAGGTCAAGTTCCCTGACCAGAGATCAAGCCCAGGTCCCCTGCTTTAGGAGCATGGAGTCTTAACCACTGAACCACCAGGGAAGTCCCACAAGTAATTTTTGTGTGGAGTCTCTAGGGTTTTCTATATATAGTAGCATGTCATCTGCGGAAAATTTATCTCTTCTCTTCCAAATTTGATACCTTTTATTTCTTTTACTTGTGTGCTTGCGGTGTCTAGGATTTTCAATATTATGTTGAATGAAAGTGGTAAGAGTGGGCATCCTTGTCTTATTACAGATTTTAGTGGGAAGGCTTTCAGCTTTTTCCCATTGACAAAATCACTGCATTTTGGAAGGACTCACCCCAAAACGTTGTATCTGAAGATCTCTCTTTCTCTCTACTGCTAGGCACAGCGGTAACTTCATACAACAGCACAATTCATTTGTACACTGACTCATTGGTGTCAGTTGTAACCAGTGTTTCTGTATCGTCAGCTCACCAATCCTAGACTTTGAGATTTTACCTACTAGTGAAATGGTGTGGGGGAGGGGGCGGCCAGAGGACTGGAGAAACCTCAAAAAGGTATTTTGTAAAATAAGGACAAATTTAAACCAAGAATATAGAAAGAAATTATCTCTATTTTTTTTAATGTACAAAATTTTAATAGCACCCACCACAGTGATCTTTTTTTCTTATTCTACTGTATACCCATGAAAATATTGTTGTTGAACCAATGTCAATATATGGAGAGGTTTTTAGGGTTGACTTCAGTATATTATTAAAAATATACTTCATGAACATCCAGAAGCACTGGTACTATTTTCAGTTTACATAAGAAGAAACTAAAGAATACTTAGGGTAAAGAGATTTTCCAAAAACACAGTGTATTAGACTCAGTGGGTGGACTCCGAACCAAAAAGCTCAGAATTAGGACGTTCTCATGATGTAGTGCCAGCAACCTATGAAATGATAAGTAATTCACAAAATCTTAGTTACAGCAAATTTTAGGCTACAGTTATGTAGCTATAAATACGTAAAAGAAAACTGAAATTTTCATCAGTTATATTTAGTTTTTCTACTCTCCCCCAAAACAAATCATATATCTAGATAATCTAAAAATATGGTTACCAATTCATTATAAAATAATATTAATCTCTATATTACATCAGTTTAGTTTCAGTTTAGTCGCTCAGTTGTGTCCGACTCTTTGTGACCCCATGAATCGCAGCACGCCAGGCCTCCCTTGTCCATCACCAACTCGCGGAGTTCACTCAGATTCACGTCCATCGAGTCAGTCTTGCCATCCAGTCATCTCATCCTCTGTCGTCCCCTTCTCCTCCTGCCCTCAATCCCTCCCGGCATCAGAGTCTTTTCCAATGAGTCAACTCTTCACATGAGGTGGCCAAAGTACTGGAGTTTCAGCTTTAGCATCATTCCTTCCAAAGAAATCCCAGGGCTGATCTCCTTCAGAATGGACTGGTTGGATCTCCTTGCAGTCCAAGGGACTCTCGAGAGGCTTCTCCAACACCATATTTCAAAAGCATCAATTCTTTGGTGCTCAGCCTTCTTCACAGTCCAACTCTCACATCCATACATGACTACTCTCACATCCATGCATGACTACTGGAAAAACCATAGCCTTGACTAGACGGACCTTAGTCGGCAAAATAATGTCTCTGCTTTTGAATACACTATCTCGGTTGGTCATAACTTTTCTTCCAAGGAGTAAGCGTCTTTTAATTTTATGGCTGCAGTCACCATCCGCAGTGATTTTGGAGCACCAAAAAATAAAGTCTGCCACTGTTTCCACTGTTTCCCCCTCTATTTCCCATGCAGTGATGGGACCGGATGCCATGATCTTCGTTTTCTGAATGTTGAGCTTTAAGCCAACTTTGTCACTCTCTTCTTTCACTTTTATCAAGAGGCTCTTTAGTTCCTCCTCACTTTCTGCCATAAAGGTGGTGTCATCTGCATATCTGAGGTTATTGGTATTTCTCCCGGCAGTCTTGATTCCAGCTTGTGTTTCTTCCAACCCAGCATTTCTCATGAAGTACTCTGCATAGAAGTTAAGTAAGCAGGGTGACAATATACAGCCTTGATGTACTCCTTTTCCTCTTTGGAACCAGTCTGTTGTTCCATGTCCAGTTCTAACTGTTGCTTCCTGACCTGCATACAGATTCCTATATTGCATACATATATGCAAATTGAGAGAGCATAGCCTCATCATGCTTTCTGTATGTCTTCTTCCCCCTTGTCTCATCTTTTCCAGCATCTAACACATACTTTCCTATATTCTCAGTGCTACCTAAGGCCTTGACCTTTCATATACTCTGCATACTACAGTAAGAAAGTGTTTGGGTAAGTAAAGTTTTTATAAGCTTATAAACGGTTTTAGAAACAATTTGATAATTAAAATATCTTGGAAACTCAGCTAATTAAAAGCCACTCAAAGGTGGCTCAGGGGTTAAAGCGTCTGCCTGGAATGCTAGGGACCCAGGCTTGATCCTTGGGTTGGGAAGATTCCCTGGAGAAGGAAATGGCAACCCATTCCAGTACTCTTGCCTGGAGAATCCCATGGAGGGAGGAGCCTCGTAGGCTACAGTCCATGGGGTTGCAAAGAATTGGACAGGACTGAGCAACTTTACTTTACTTCTCAAATTTTGCTACCAGGTCCCAACATCATGATAAGGTATTTCCTCATGAGATAAGATTGCCCGGTTCAACCTGCTAAGACTTCTCAGTTCAAGTCTTCAGATTTACTGCCCTTTAGAGCAACTATTTTATTTTACTTTTCATTTTGATATATATTTTATTGATTTGACTCTTGCCAATTTAGTAAAGAGCAAAATACTTAGGTTTTTAAATTATGCAGCCTTCCTACCATAGACCTTATCATATTGTTCCTTGCTGCTGCTGCTGCTGCTTAGTCACTTCAGTCATGTCTGACTCCCTGCAACCCCACAGATGGCAGCCCACCAGGCTCCTCCGTCCCTGGGATTCTCCAGGCAAGAACACTGGAGTGGGTTGCCATTGCCTTCTCCAGTGCAAGAAAGTGAAAAGTGAAAGCGAAGTCGCTCAGTCATGTCTGACTCTTAGTGACCTCATGGACTGCAGCCCACCAGGCTCCTCTGTCCGTGGGATTTTCCAGGGAAGAGTACTGGAGTGGGGTGCCACTGCTTTCTCCAATATTGTTCCCTAAAATTGCACAATTTAGTTCTCAATGCACTCAGCCTGTCTTTGCATTCTTTCTCTAAACCAGCATGCAAGCCTGTGGTTTATCTCCTAAATTATCAAATTTATAGTAAAATGCATATAAATTCTCATCATAGTTTGTAGAGCCTTGGCTTTCTGAAATGTAACATGTATCCATTTTTAAATTTGCTCAAAAATCTATTTAGAAGATATACACTTGCTCAATACCTAAAGTAATACTTCAGCTTGATCAATTGCTGCTTCAGTTGGAAAAACACAGGAAAGGAACAGGTTCAAAAGTCAGTAGGTGGGTTTCAAAAAATTGTTTTAACTTTTTATTTTATATTGGAGTTTAGCTGACTATGGGCTTCCCTGGTGGTTCAGTGGTAAAGAATTCACCTGCCAGTGCAGGAAATATGGACTCAGTCCCTCAGTCAAGGCAATCCCCTGGAAAAAGAAATGGCAACCCACTCTGGTATTCTTGACTGGGAAATCCCATGGACAGAGGAGCCTGGAGGGCTATAGTCCATGGAGCTGCAAAAGAGTCGGAGACGACTGGGTGACTAAACAATAATCAATTAAGGATGCTGTGATAGTTTCAGATGGACAGCAAAGGGACTCAGCCAGACATGTATCCATTCTCCTCTAAACTCCCCTCCCATCCAGGCTGTCACATAACAGTAAGCAGAGTGCCCTGTGCTATACAGTAGGACCTTGCTGGTTATCCATTTTAAATGTAATAGTGTGTACATCGGAGAAGGCAATGGCAACCCACTCCAGTGTTCTTGTCTGGACAATCCCAGGGACTGCGGAGCCTGGTGGGCTGCCTTCTATGGGGTCGCACGGAGTCGGCAGCAGTGTGTACATGTCCACCCCAAACTCCCTAACTCTGCCTTCCCCTCATTCTCCCCCTCTAAGAGCCACTAGTTTTGAATAACGCCTAGGTCACTAACTTTGTTGCAAAGAACATTTTTTGATGGACTAGACACTCTGCATGCAAACACTTGAACTGATAGCACACATCTCAGTGAGACAGCTTAACGTCAGATCCACTCTTGGGAATAATCTGGAGAGCTCCAAACCAAGTCCCATGGACCTCCACTCTCCAAGGTATGGTTATATGCACCCTTCTGCTCCCTCACTCCCAAGAGCAGCAGCAGCATTAGAGATAGCAGTGCTTCATATTCAGATTAATTTGGCCAGTGCTGAGTTATGTTATTTTCATACAGGCCTGTATTTTCAAATACACTGATTATCTTCAAATATATTTAACCAAAGTACCCATTTTTATAGGATTCAAGGAGGTAACAGAGAAAAAAAATAACTGGACTATTATTTATGGGAAATGTGGTATGGGAAATAAGTTCAAGCATCATTGTGTTAAACTAGTGTAGTCTACTTGAAACTTTTCAGATTTATAAAATATTTCACTAACTGTATATACCCTAGAGTGAAAAGATAAATTGCAGATGCCTTTATTCTCCAAATGTCATGACTCCTTGGACTTGGGCCTGAAACATTCTATAATTTTTCTGCTTTCCAGGTCCCAAGGCCACCTCCCTCCATAAGTCTATCCTCAGCTATAATGATAAAAGTGAAAGTATAAGAAAAGCACAAAATGTTCCAATAAACATGCTGCATGCAGTATTTCACTTAATTCTCTGGTTAAAGCTGTGAAATACCTGAAATAACTGTTCCCATTTACATATGAGGGATCTAAGTCTTGCTAGGTGAAAGCATGTTCGAGATCACTTTTATAATTATTGAAACGGCGGCATATTCTCTGCAGAGCCAGCATCTTTCAACACCTTTCTGTGCTGTGTACATCCTAGTGCCTAAATTGATTCTTGGTACCTTGTAAACAACCTGCACATGACTCTTTCCACTTCTGCGGCCCTTAGTGCCTTAACAGCATATGTAAGTGCCTTAAGTAAAAAAGTGCTGTTTTATCAAAAGGATCAAGACACTGCAGAGGGGCAGAGGGGACTGACTGGCTGTCCCTTCTCAGACAAAGGCTGTGTCCATTTTAGTTCCTTTGTGAGCTTCTCCACACTTGAGGACCCTCGGGGAACACAAAAGACTTGGGAAAAGCAAAGAGCAGTCCAGCTGACTGATAAAAAGCCTCCTCTGTGTCCTGTCTTCTGACTTGGACCCCAGTGAATACCATTTGTTTAAATAATGATGAGAACACAATAGAAACGATGAGGTTGCCAAGAGCCCATCCATTCAGCCTCTATTTGGCTAAGGGAAAAACAAAAGAAAAAGAAGAAAACCTGATGTGGTTATGACATGGTTCATTGGGCTCAGAGTTCTCCAAACTGAAGTTTGAGCTGGAATCCCAGGATCCATCAGTTCTAAGGAATAAAGAAGTTGGCAGATGAACAGGACCTGCCTCCTCCTTCAAAACGAAAGTTGGAGGAGACAGCTGGTGACTACTTAGGAATAACGGTCAGAGCAGCAGGCCTCAGTGATACTGCCTTCCTGTCACGGCCCCAGTTGGGACGGTGGGGGGAGGGGGGAGTAATAGGTGAAGGGTTTTGGATGGCAGAACAAGGGTAAGATACTGGCCTATGGTGTCTCTGGATAGAGGTTGGAGGTCTAGCTCTTTCTTGCTCAGATTATGTGCTCGCTCGCGCTCTCTCTTCCCCGCTCCCCCCGACCCCTTTCTCCCTCTCTCTTTTTTGTTTTAACCTTCTTTTTTTTTTTTCTTTTCCAGGATATTA
>SJYC01073955.1:0-21516 GCA_006408675.1 Madoqua kirkii
CCCGACCCTTTTCTCTCTCTCCCCCGCCCCCCACCCTTTTCGCTTGTGCTGGGTCTTTGTTGCTGCACGTGGGCTCTCTCTAGTTGCGGCGAGCAGGAGTGGGGCTTATTGTGATGGCTGCTCTCGCTGTGGAGGACAGGCTCTAAGCGTGCAGGCTTCAGTTGCAGCGCGGGCTCAGTAGTTGCGGCTCACAGGCTGTACAGCGTGGGCTCAGCAGCTGTGGTGCATCAGCTTAGTTGCTCCGCGGCAAGTGGAATCTTCCCAGACCAGGGATCAATCCTGAGTCCCCTGCACTGGTGGGTGGATTCCCAGCCACTGCACCACTAGGGAAGCCCAGATTCTGTGCTCTTGATCACTTCTCTAAGACTTCATTTCCATCACTGGAAGAAGTAGAGAAAAAATAGCCAACATTGTGTGAAAGTTCAGTAATTTAGTATACCTACAGTGGAAATTGAAAACTTTTGCTCCTCATTGAGAGCAGAATGTCCACCACTGAAACTATGCATGATGCATTAATCTCTTCCCATTTCTCCTTTCACTCGAGTCCTAAACTCTCCTCTCTATTTTAGCCACACACAGCATAAAATTTTAAAAAGGAGTATGTAGTGCTTAAAATCCAGAACAGCAGATTATGAAAGAAATAGAGATGCTGGTGAAGCCATTATGTTTTGAGCTATCCATGAGGATTAGTCATCCAGGGAAGAAAGGGGGATATTGTTACAATTCATCATGCACCGAGGTTCACAGCTATCCCCGTTGTACCCTGACATCCTGACTTACAGAGGCATCAGCACACCTCCCTGGCCTCCAGCACAGGGAACTCAGAGCTGCCCCTTGAGGAATGGCCACTGAATACTGTTCTTGCAGGTGGAGACTGTTGTGACCCAGACTTCTCTGGGCAGGAGTGCTACAGCCCAGCTAGCAAAACTTGTATCTCATAGTGTTGCCAATTTCCTTTCCCTTCAGCCAATTCTCTGTGTAACCAACAGGAGGCACCAGAGGGTGTATTAAATTTTCCCATTGATTGGAATCCTACACACCTCAAAAACTACACTATCTACACGGTGAGTGTTACCAAACCTCCGGCTACTGGAAAATCAATACCCAAGAAGCAGTTGGTAGAAAGGAATGTTGCTTTTAATCAAAATGCCACTAATCTGGGGGGATGGACTCAATGTCTCCCAAAAACCACTTCCCAAGATTCTGCTTGGCCATGAAGTTTTTAAGAGAAAAAGAGAAGTAATCCTAATTAATAATTGAGATAGGGGTCAGAATTCTCACTCTCCCCCACTGGGTGCAGGCTTGTTGACTTCTTGTGATCTTTTTTTTTTTTGTCCACTTTTATTTTTTTTTCTTGTTTTTGACTGTACCATGCAGCATGCAGGACCTTAGCTCCCTGACCAGGGATCGAACTCACACTCTTCGCAGTGGAAGCATATATCTTAGCTGCTGAACTGCCAGGGAAGTCCCTTGTGATCTTGCTTTAGATGCCATCTTTTTCACTCACTTTGTTTGCAAGATCACTGAAGGGGAAGCTAGAGAGGAGATCTGGTCATCTGTTAATCATTCATTCTTCATTTCTACTTCTTTGATCTGTTGAAAGAACCAATAAGTGGGACAAGATATCGTATGGTCAAAAAATTTGAAAGGTATGCCAGGGTCAGAACTGAGTAGAATATTGCGGCCCGGATTTAAAAGTTAGCTCCAATGTAGCTTTGCTTAAATTGACAAGAAAAGTGTTTTTCTGCTGAGAGTGATTTCCTGCAAAGACTTGCTTACAAATGTACTCAATAAGTGGAACCACCTTTACAAGGTAAGACAACACCAGTGGGGTGAGAAGCTTCTTCCCAAAATAGGAAAAATTTATAACCATGTATAGATTATCATCAAGGCGAGGCCAGGATACTACTCTAACAATGCTTGGAAATAGCATCTAATCTCTGTCAGCTTGGTCCAGACTTTAATTTTCTTTAAATTCAGTCTCCTTAAACTGATTCCTAATTAACTTGTTATTCTTCAAAATATCTCTTTGTCAACTTCTTCCTCATTGTTCCCCTAGGAGAGGAAAAATAATTTTCCCTCTACTCTTTTAGGTTCTTGGCTGAGAATTCCTATAATTGAGGCAAATTGACAGCAGAAAAATAAAAATGTTTGATAGTATGTACGGTTTCCCAGGTGGCTCAGTGGTAAAGAATCTACCTGCCAAAGCAGGAAACACAGGAGACACAGGTTTGATCCCTGGGTTGGGAAGATTCCCTGGAGAAGGAAATGATAACCTGCTCCCATATTCTTGCCTAGAGAATCCCATGGACAGAAGAGCCTGGCAGGCTCTAGTCCTTGGGGTCACAAAGAGTCAGATACAACTGATTGCACACATATACACAAGCATGAAAGAAAGATGTTGTGTTGGGTGGGAGGAGGGCATTTATGGAAAGTTTACAGGCAAAGCACAGTAAACAAGGCTATGGTTGTTATGCAGGTAGAAGTTGATGTCTTCTCCACTGATAAGAATTTCTGCAGATTTGACCATCCTCCTCTTCTGGTACAGAGACATCTTATAAATAGAGATTTCCCTTGTTAATATAAAGGATAACCTCTGCTTGATTTGCAGAGATTCTCCTGTGTCTTCAACTTTTCAAGTATAATCAACCCCAAATAATCTATATGCCAAAGAGGAGTATTTTTGTTACCAAGTCCAAGCTCACTCTGCTCACCACGCGATAGATTGACGAATCTGAGAGATGAGGTGTTGAGGCAAGGAAGAAACTTTAGTCGGGGAGCTGGCAGACAGAAGATGGCAGACTAGCACCTCAGAATAACCATTTTATTGGGGTCTGGATGGCAAGGTCTTTTACAGATTAGAGATAAAGAGAGAGAAACTAAAGTCAAAAGGCAGAATAGAGAGGGAGATGCAGTGAGGAAGTAAAGTGAAAGGGTCTTCAGTCTTGTAAAACATCTCTAAGGGAATGGCCAGTCTTCAGAAGAGGTATGTTCAGTTCAGTTGCTCAGTCATGTCTGACTGTTTGCAACCCCATGGACTGCAGCACACCAGGCTTCCCTGTTCATCACCAACTCCTATAGCTTGCTCGAACTCATATCCATCGAGTTGGTGATGCCATCCAACCATCTCATCCTCTGCGGTCCCCTTCTCCTCCTGCCTTCCATCTTTCCCAGCATCAGGGTCTCTTCAAATGAATTAACTGTTCACATTAAGTGGCCAAAGTATTGGGGAGCCAACTTTAGCATCAGTCCTTCCAATGAATATTCAGTACTTATTTCCTTTAGCATGGACTGGTTGGATCTCCTTGCAGTCCAAGGGACTCTCAAGGGTCTTCTCCAACACCCACAGTTCAAAAGCATCAATTTTTCAGTGCTCAGCTTTCTTTATAGTCCAACTCTCACATCCATACATGACCACTGGAAAAACCATAGCCTTGACTAGATGGACCCTTTGTTGGCAAAGTAATGTCTCTGCTTTTTAATATGCTGTCTAGGTTGGTCATAGCTTTTCTTCCAAGGAAAGCTTCTATTCACAGGTGGGTAGACAAACTATCTCTCCATGAGCTGAACAAAGGCTCTTTAGTTTACAGTCAAGCAGAGGGGCAGGGTCCTCCAGGCAAGCCTTTGAGTATGATTATAATAATAAAAGCAAGTCAAAGAAACAGTTTCCAACATGGAGTCAGACTTGGCTTCCTCCCTGCAACATTTTGAGGTGGCATGTTTTCCTTCCCTTCACTCCATTCTCTTTCCACTGTTGCATTACCTCCCTTCTATACACGTGGATTCTATATCAAAAGTATACCCAAATTATCCTCAAACGGATTTGAGTCATCTCATATTATTTAAGTGAACCATGACCCACCCCCTCACCCCCACCAACAGACACACAAACACAGACAAAAAAAATATTATGTAAAATCATGAGTCAGAGGTAAACAATGACCAGGTCACAACAAAGAAACCAGCCATTTTCTGCCCCTCTCTGACTGCTGTGCATTTACAGAGAAGGATTTGCAGTCCTCACACTGAGAAGCTGGAGAGCATGCTAGGCTCCATGAGAATAAACAAGAAAATAGCAACCAAGGGAATTAGACTTAAGTACCTAAATAATTCAAGTAAAGGACAGCATTTGCTCATTAAGTATCTGAAGGTAAGCACTGGAAATTTTATCTTGGCCTGATTTGATCAATTAAGCTATTTTAGTTCACTCATTTTTGTTTGCCCAACTGTAACTATCTGTCCCCAAGCTAGGCCCACCCAGGGTGATATTTCAAGAGAATATAATTCCCCAATTTTGATCTCAGCATGAGGCCCTTCAGAATTTAATCACTGGGGTCCAGAATGGAATAGCACTTAAGAATCTGCTCTTTTAGTTTTCATACAAAGAACTTCCTGGGGCAAAGGCAAGCTCCCGACTGACTCAGCCTGCTGTCTTCACCCACTATCGCCCCCACCCTCAAGAAACTAGACCACCAAGCCTTCAAAGGGCTCCCAGTAAAGACAGAACAAGTCATTTTCCCCAGGACAGTCACGACTCCCTCTGCCTCTAACCTGGTAAGGGAAGCCACAATGAGTGAGTCAGGGTCTGTCCTTGTTTAAAAAGTTATTATCAAGGATTAGCTGGCAATGATATAGCTGGCAAGTTCCTCAGCTGAAAAGAGAAGCAGAAAGTCTAATTCTATACTCCGTGTTTGTATGCCAGTTTAAAAAAATTCAAATTATAATGATTATGCAAGAAAAACACAAGGTCCTACCAGACTCCTAGAAATGAATATGAAGATACAAACTAAAGAAGCCAAGAACTTCCTAAGAAAAGGAATCTAAAGGGGTCCAGAAGGAACGTCTTGATGGGAAAAGAAGATAAAGCCAGCAGATTAGGTGATGCTGAAAACTCGTCCTCTGTGCACCAGGGCCAAATCGAATCTCAGAGACAGAGTTGTGGGTGAAGTAGAAAAGAAGAGCTTTATTGCTTTGCCAGGCAAACAGGGATACAGTGGGCTCATGGCCCCCACCCCAAAGCTGTGTGTCCCAACTGGGAGAATTTGATAAGGAGTTTTATAGGAATGATTCCAGGATGTGGTTATTAGTAAGGATCAGGGGTTGTGCAGAGCCTATACTCCTTTAATCTGGTCTCCTGATGAGCTTCTCGAGGTTATCTAGATTGAAGAACGCTAACATCTTCCATTTGTTGGGGGATTTATTTCTGTATTGAGCTCAAAGATATTGTATTGTGTATCCCTTGAGGTGGAAATTGCCTCCTTCCCTGGCAGGACCCAGGTTGAGGGTGGGGGCTGGTAAACAATGCATATACACAACTGTGGACATACTATGTGTCCACAAAGGAACTTTGGATACACAGTACATATGCAGATGGGTATGTGTGCTAGTAGCTCAGTCATCTCTGACTCTTTGCAACCCCATGGACCGTAGTCCACCAGCCTACTCTGTCCTTGGAATTCTCCAGGCAGGAATACTGGAGTGGGTAGCCATACCCTTCTCCAGGAGATCTTCCCGACCCAGGACGGAATCCAGGTCTCCTACACTGCAGGCAGATTCTCTACCACCTGAGCCACCAGGGGAATCCCCCTACACTACAGTGGACAGAATATGTTTCCACAGAGGAAACTATGGTTGCCGCTTTCTGCTCCAGGGCATCTTCCCAATCCAGGGATCAAACCCGCATCTCCTGTTCTCCTGCACTGCAGGCAGATTCTTTACCTGCTAAGCCATTGGGGAGGCCATATAACCAGACATATGTAACTATTTGACATAAGTGTAAACACATATTTTATGCTAAGTGTATTCAGATTTTTATGAACTTTTGTATATATAAAAGAATTAAAGAAGCTTAGAAACTTACCCACAATCCATAGCCAAGATTTGAAGGCATGTTTTTGGCTCCTAGATTGAAGTTCTTTCGTGGTTCTCAATCAGCATCATCACCAGGGCGTGTGTTAGAAATGCAGAGTCTCAAGTCCTACCCCCAGGTCTCCTATATCAGAATCTGTATTTTAACAAGACCCCCAGATGATCTTCAAACACATTTCCATTTGAGAAGCTGGCATTCCACCATGTCACCTACTTCAGCTAGAGGGCATTCATTTCTAGCTATGGAACTACTCTGGATATGAAGTAGTTGAGAAAAGTTCTGTATGAAATTTGAAAATAAACTATGCCGTTTAAGACACCATATGGGATGAAAGAGTAAGCTACAAAGCAGCGTGTATAGAATAATTGCATTTTAAAATAAACTTTATATAAATAAGCATGTATATCTATGCAGAGAATAATGACTGGAAAGATTTAGATGAAAATATTCTCTCTGGTGATGGAATTATGGGCAATGTTTTTCTTTTCTTTTTTTTTAAGTTTTCTTTAAGAAATACCTGTTAAGTTTTAAAAGTTAGTTTATGGTAATCTTCACTGAATCTAGCCAGCTAAGGGAAGATTAAAGTAAGGCTTTAAATAGACAAAAAAGAGCCGAATAGACTCCCGCAACCCCTCCACTCCCTGCCAGAAGGGGCTCATTCTTCTGGCCCCCAGGGGGCAGCCCTGTGTAGGTTTCTCCAAACCCAACCCCCTCATACCCCCCCACCCCCATCCCTCTCCAGTGTGAATAATCAGGCGTCATGTTAGCCAAAACTCATCTAAAAGCAGGGTATGAAAGATTCTGGGCACATTAACAACAACAACAAATACTATAGAGACAGCAAGATAATATTTTACAAATAGAGGCAAAATCCCCAAACAAACAGAGAAGAAACAGAACAGGAACCACTCAACACTGTTCAGCCCTAGCACCAAAGAATCTCTAGCTATAATGGTATCCTTTTTGTGGAAGGTAGGTAGAGATGGGAAGCATAAGTACAGCAAAGACAATAGATGCAGGTCACGTTGCTTAAGGAAAGCCCGAGTTCTGCTTCCTACTGTTTAACCTTGGGCAAGCCCCTTCATTCCTGTTCCTCTATTTCCTGCCATTGCCAGTTTCCCAATCCCCAGCTTTGAGAATCGAAGGAGTGCTTTGCTAACTGTCAAGTTTACAAATGTGAGAGTTTCCCTGCTGTTTTGGTCTAAGGAAAACCACATTCCTGTGTGTCTCCTCTCCCCTTAGTTGCCTTCTACAACACTATTTCCTTTCTGATACCAGACCTGTGGCATTTTCACACATCAAGCAATTCTGCAACATCACTGGGTGTCCTACAGTTTAACTCTGTTCTGACACTGTCCACCTGGAGAGAGCATCAGATCCCACAGATTAAGGGCTCAGTCATACAAGACAGTTCTCCCCCTCCTGCCAATGGAAATCTCAGGTCCCAGGTTTCCACCTTCTAACCTAGGGGCTTTGAATCTGGTTCCTATGATGCCCACCTTGCTTTCAATTTATTAATATTTGCTAGAGCAGTTCTCGGAACTCAGGAAAAGGTTTGCTCACTAGACTGCCAGTTGATTATAAAAGGATATAGCTCAGGAGCAGCCAGATGGAAGGGATAAATGCTCAAGGCAAGTTGTATGGAAAAGGCTATGGAGCGTTCATGCATTTTCTAGACACACCACTCTCCCACCACCTCCAAGTGTTCATCAACCCAGAAACTCATCAGATCTTGCTATTCTTGAGTTTTTGTACATCTTTTACTCTCCAGCAGCCACCACCCCCCTCCGTGCCCAGAGGTCAATGGATAGGACTAAAAGCTCCAATTCCTTGATCTTTTTGGCGACCAGCCCATCCTTAGGCTTTGCTGGGATGGCATTCTAAATCACCTCATTAGCATAAACTCAGGTCTGATTGAAAGGGCTTGTCATGGATAAAGGATAATCTTATCATTCAGGAAATTGCAAGGGTTTGGGGGGCTTTGTGCCAAGAACCCAGGACACAGATTAGATATATTTCTTATTATACCGCACATTTGCCCCACAAGATCCATTCTGTGCCCTTCTCTGAGCTAGTCTGCGCCTTGAGATGCTGATGTCTCTAGGTTGTATTGTCCAGACTCCCTCACCAGCTGACTTCTGTTGGGTTTCGCCCATGGGAAGCAGCAGTAGGACGTGACAAAGGTGGAGGTGAGGATATTTGCTCCTTCACTCCCACTCCTTTCTTATCAGACACCTGTGTTACTGTTAAGAATCCTCAAGGGCATGTTGTTTAGTCGCTCAGGTGTCCGACTCTTTGTGACCCCATGGACTGCAGCATGCCAGACTTCCCTGTCCTTTACCAACTCTCGGAGCTTGCTTAAACTCATATCCATTGAGTTGGTGATGCCATCCTACCATCCTGTCCTCTGTCATCCCTTTCTCCTTTTGCCTTCAATCTTTCCCAGCATCAGGGTCTTTTCCAATGAGTCGGCTCCTCACATCATGTGGCCAGGAGCACAGGGGCCATTATCTACCGTGCAGCATTGAAGGCTAGAAGGCATCCTCAAGATTTTGGTTGTACTAATCACTGAGTAGTAAGTCTTCTTATTCATTTGCTGCCAGTTGGTGATGCCATCCTACCATCCTGTCCTCTGTCATCCCTTTCTCCTTTTGCCTTCAATCTTTCCCAGCATCAGGGTCTTTTCCAATGAGTCGGCTCCTCACATCATGTGGCCAGGAGCACAGGGGCCATTATCTACCGTGCAGCATTGAAGGCTAGAAGGCATCCTCAAGATTTTGGTTGTACTAATCACTGAGTAGTAAGTCTTCTTATTCATTTGCTGCCGAACACTGAACATATAAACCTCAGAACTTTAGGGAGCAGTTGGAATAAGTCTAGTTCCCAGACTGTGAGTGACAGTACTTGATATCCAAGCAGCTATGGAAAAGAACGCCAAATGTGTATGCTTGTCTGCAGATAGGATAAATCACATGTCACGTACAGAAACTCTGTTATTTTCCAAATGTGTGTAAATGGAACTGAAACTAAAACCATGTAACTCAGATTGGGGCTTGAACCCATGGTCTTTTAATTGAGATCACACACTTGGTTTCAGGACCTAATGAAGCTCAGGTTATTGATGTCTTATCATAGAAAGAATTCAGTGAGAGGCAAAGTGATAGATAAATGGGTTTATTTAGAGAAAAACATACTCCATAGACAAAGTGTAAGTCTTCTCAGGAGTGAGAGACCCCAAAATATGGAGTCATTAGTTGTTATGGAGGGTATAATCTCATAGGCTAATGCAAAGATGGGCTCGATAAAGGACAGAAATGGTATGGACCTAAAAGAAGCAGAGGATATTAAGAAGAGGTGGCAAGAATACACAGAACTGTGCAAAAAAGTCCTTCATGACCCGGATAATCACGATGGTGTGATCACTCATCTAGAGCCAGACATCCTGGAGTGTGAAGTCAAGTGGGCCTTAGAAAGCATCACTATGAACAAAGCTAGTGGAGGTGATGGAATTCCAGTGGAATTATTTCAAATCCTGAAAGATGATGCTGTGAAAGTGCTGCACTCAATATGCCAGCAAATTTAGAAAACTCAGCAGTGGCCACAGGACTGGAAAAGGTCAGTTTTCACTCCAATCCCAAAGGCAATGCCAAAGAATGCTCAAACTACTGCACATTTGCGCTCATCTCACATGCTAGTAAATTAGTTCTCAAAATTCTCTAAGCCAGGCTTCAACAATACGTGAACCGTGAACTTCCTGCTGTTCAAGCTGGTTTTAGAAAAGGCACAAGAACCAGAGATCAAACTGCCAACATCTGCTGGATCATAGAGAAAGCAAGAGAGTTCCAGAAAGATATCTATTTCCGCTTTATTGACTATGCCAAAGCCTTTGACTATGTGGATCACAATAAACAGTGGAAAATTCTGAAAGAGATGGGAATACCAGACCATCTGACCTGCCTCTTGAGAAATCTGTATGCAGGTCAGGAAGCAACCGTTAGAACTGGACATGGAACAACAGACTGGTTCCAAATAGGAAAAGGAGTACATCAAGGCTGTATATTGTCACCCTGCTTATTTAACTTCTATGCAGAGTACATCATGAGAAACGCTGGGCTGGAAGAAACACAAGCTGGAATCAAGAGTGCCAGGAGAAATATCAAGAACCTCAGATATGCAGATGACACCACCCTTATGGCAGAAAATGAAGAGGAACAAAATAGCCTCTTGATGAAACTGAAAGGGGAGAGTGAAAAAGTTGGTTTAAAGCTCAACATTCAGAAAATGAAGATCATGGCATCCGGTCCCATAACTTCATGGCAAATAGATGGAGAAATAGTGGAAACAGTGGCAGACTTTATTTTGGGGGGCTCCATAATCACTGCAGATGGTGACTGCAGCCATGAAGAAAAGTTATGATTAACCTAGATAGCATATTCAAAAGCAGAGACATCACTTTGCCGACGAAGGTCCGTCTAGTCAAGGCTATGATTTTCCCAGTAGTCATGTATAGGTGTGAGAGTTGGACTGTGAAGAAGGCTGAGCACCAAAGAATTGATGCTTTTGAACTGTGGTGTTGGAGAAGACTCCTGAGAGTCCCTTGGACTGCAAGGAGATCCAACCAGTCCATTCTGAAGGAGATCAGTCCTGGGATTTCCTTGGAAGGAATGATGCTAAAGCTGAAACTCCAGTACTTTGGTCACCTCATGCGAAAAGTTGACTCATTGGAAAAGACTCTGATGCTGGGAGGGATTGGGGGCAGGAGGAGAAGTGGACGACCGAGGATGAGATGGCTGGATGGCATCACGGACTCGACGGACGCGAGTCTGAGTGAACTCCGGGAGTTGGTAATGGACAGGGAGGCCTGGCTGCTAAGATTCACAGGGTCGCAAAGAGTCGGACACGACTGAGCGACTGAAGTGAACTGAACTGAACTGATGTCAGTAATCATATTGTTTGAACATCCCAATTAAAAGGAGGTTATTATCAAATTGAATATTTTAAAAAGAAAAGAAAAAAGACCAGCCTTGTGACCTACAAGAAACCCACTTTAGCAAACCAAAGCCTGTGCCTGAAATGCCTAAAGGTTAGGAAACTGAAACCTAGAGACAACCAATCACACACAGCCAGCTTGACTTTCTCAAAGAACACATCCACTTAAGCTGCTGCCAATCAAATAATTTCCGTACTTTGCTTCTGCCTCTTCCCTAGAAAAGTCTTTCCCCTATCTTCTATCAGTGGAGCTCTCCCAACTACTTCTGGCTTGATCCTGCCCAATTTGAACTGAGTTTTGCTCAAGTAAATTAAAAAAAAAATGTTAGTATGCCTCATTTTATCTAACAGTATAAAGACCAAGGGCTTCCCTGGTGGCTCAGAGGTTAAAGAATCTGCCTGCAATGCAGGAGACCAGAGTTTGATCCCTGCATCAGGAATATGCCCTAGATAACAGAACTGCAGCCCACTCCAGTATTCTTAACTGGAGAGTTCCATGGACAGAGGAGCCTGGCAGGCTATAGTCCATAGGGTTGCAAAGAGTCAGACATGACTGAGTGACTAGCACACTCACACATAAAGACAGAAATAGATTAAAAGTAAAAGGATGGAAAAAGATATCCCATACTAACACTAATCAAAAGAAAAAATAACTATGTTAACATAAAAACAAATTGAGTTTCAGAACAAAGAATATGACCAAAAATAAAAATCACTTAAAAATAATAAAGTGGTAAATCTATCAAGAGGACATACCAAGCCTAAATGTTTATACATCAATAAGAGAGCTTCAGAATACACAAAGCAAAAACAGAACTACAAAGAGAAATAAACAAATCCACAATTATAATCCAGTATTTTGACTTGAGAAATAGAATATTTCCTGCCGTATTAGTAAAAAAGGATGTCAGAGCCATCGGTGATTTTAGCCCTCCAGGTCACTCTGGAAGGGGAAGAATACCTGTGATCCAACAGCCATCAGGCTACAGCCATGCCCTGCCAGGAGCTCCAGGGAGCTGTGCAAACATGTGTGTTCGTTCAGGCTCAGTCATGTCTGACCCTGCAACCCCACGGATGGTAGCTCACCAGGCTCCTCTGTCCATGGGATTTCCCAGGGAAGAATGCTAGAGTGGATTGCCATTCCCTTCTCCAGGGATCTTCCCAACCCAGAGATCGAACCTGCATCTCAAGTCTCCAGGACTGAGAGGTGGATTCTTTACCACTGAGCCACCAGGGAAGCCCCAAAAGACCACCTACAATATTGTTAATAGCTGATTAATGCTTTAAATTTTAAAAGTACTAATTTTTAAACTTCTAAAACTCCTTAGCAAACTTGGGACAGTATTGCAAGGTAATTTTTTAATATGAAGTTGGTTAGTTAAGCCATCATTCCTCTGATTTACTGCTTATATGCATATTCCTCCTCCTGACTGGGATTCACAGCTCTGAGAGACCATCATTGCTTCATCTAATTAATAGAGGAAGGAGATGAGATGAAAAGGTCATCTTTCCAAGACATTGAATGTTATTCATGTTCCAGAAAAACTAACTGGGAGTAGGCATTAGTATCCCTATTATACAACAGAAGAAACCTAGGCTCAGAGAGGTTACCCAAGATTGTACAACTGCTGAGTTGGCAGGGTCAGATTCAAACCCCAGATCTTCCCAACTCTTTAGACCATATTCTTCCCATTCCTCGCAAGGTGAGGGTGCCAGATAAGGCTACTTGAGCAGCGAGCAGGGCTGTCTCCAACTTCTTGTGAATACACACGGAGACAGACAGCCTGGCTCTACTACTGAGTTTTGAGTCCTACTCATTCCTCATGAGTGAGGGATTGGTTTTCTCTCAGCTGAGAAGGGTCTCTGGGTTTATACAGAAGTAGATTCAAGATCTCAGAGAGAAATGGAGACCGAGTTTATGAGAGAAAGAAGCAGGTAATGACACAGATCCACCTCCTCTTGTGGAAAATAATCTTAGATGCTCTTAATCGGGCTGGCCGACATGCCCCACCCCCCACCCCCCACCCCATTTGTTACAAACACTTAAGGCAGAACCGAAAGTGCCTGCTTTCACCGGAGGCCCACTTGTGGTTTCCCGCCCAGCGCACTGCTTGGGAGGGCCTCTCAGTTGCTTCTCATAACACAAGTGACTTTGGTTTCTCGACCACAACCGAGTGAAGGGCAGAAGGAGCCTGCCCTGGCATCAGCCTCCCACCGTTCAGAAGACCCCGCGTGCTGAGCGCTGAGCCTAGCAGCTGCTTGGCGAGGCACTGGTGCTCCCCAGTCATGTCCTGGCAGATCCCTGCAGTGGTGCTGTTCTTCGTGTCTCTGGCTGGTGAGTGACACACATGACCTTCCATGGTGACCCCAATAATGTAAATCCCTTCTAGTTCCAGTGACCAAGGTGGGGCAGGGCAGACTGGAAATAGCTGTAGCGACTTAGGTTACTGTGGGTATTTGACTTGGGACTGTCTTTTTATTACTCTGCATGTGGCACATGCTTCATTGTTTCCCGAAGGCTTCCATGGTTTGGATTGTTTTCCATGAGTCAGGCAGAGTAGGTGTCAACCCAGGAAGACAGAGACACTGCCTCTGGTTCCCAGATGGGTTCTAGGCACCTGATTAGGGAGAATTTATAGAAATCACTCCCATTTAAAAGGTGAAGAACTGAGCCAGGACTTAAAAATGGGGCTCTTGGCACACAATCTGGGGAAAACATGTCATGCTTTGCTTTTTCTGCTTTTCTCAAATGAAGTGCTACGTTTATATCATGTAACAATAAGTTGTGAAGATGAATGAGATGTGGCTGAAAAACTGCACCATCTCAGAAGGGTGTAAGCCAGAGTGTCAAAGATTTATTTTTCAATTGCAAGGGTTTCAGATCAGAGAGACTGTCTAGGAAGCAAAGCTTTTAATGATCCTTTTATGCCCCTATCCCCTGCTTTCACCAGGAGCGTTTTCTCCCTAGGACACAGGGTCCTTGTATGTACTTTGTAAAGCTTGCTTCTTGATGCACAATTCCTTATATACTACCACTGACTTGAATGCATAAGGGAACTAGCTCTGTCCACACGGCCCCACTAACGTGCTCAAATTGGGGACACACCTGCAACTGGAGTGTAACCCAAATTATCATGAAAGTTGGGTGAAGAATCAGGCCAGCTGCTCTAATCCAGGCTGTTTTCCTTTGTGTTGCCCTTTCAGAATTAGAGTTTCACATTCTTTGGGAGGCAAAAATGGAAAGTCATTATTATGATTAACAGAGCAAACTAATAAAAAACCATAAGTTCTCAGTGTAGTAGGACCCTCAGTGAGCTATGTGTGGGCAAAATTTCAATGGCTGGCAGGTGACTGGGGGATTCAAGAATGCAATGAGTATGTGATAAATGCCCAGGCAGGTGGAGGGGAAATGCCCACATTGCCCTTTCCTCTCTGAGCTGAACATTCTTAGAGGTGAACACAGGCACTCAGCTAACAAATCGGGGCCCATGTTCTACACTTATGCACTACACTCCTACATGCATATATTCAAGAAATACTCACTAAATTGGGTATGAGCAAAAAGCATTAGACATTTTGCTTGGAGAGACATAGCTTTAAAGTAAGTTTACCGTGTAATCTTTTTCCAGTCATTTTGCTTCCCTGATCTCACATTCTTCACCTGTAAAATAAAGGGATTTAAGTTGGTATCAGTCAAATTTAGGTTCAGTTGCACACAAGAGACCAGCTCCAAATAGTGAATTAAACAAGATGAATGTTTGTTTCCCTCTTAAGTGAAAATGAGTCAAGAGGAAGTCAGAGCAGGTGTGTGGGGACTCATTCTCACAGACCCACCACCCTATGTATGACCTCCACCTGCAAGACCTCCTCACAGCTCTCGTTGTCTGAAGAGCTCTAGCCATCACATACAGCTTGCAGGCTGATTGAAGGTGGAAACAGGAAGGCAGCAGAGAGGCCCCAGGAGTGACTGAGCTCCCTCCGAGCAGCCTTCCCAGAAGGTCCACATGACCCTACCTCTTCTATTGCTTTGGCCTGAACTCAGTCACACATTCCTATCTTTCTCATCTGGAAAAGAGGCTTGGAGATGAATTCCAAGCAGTGAGCACTCAACTTCAACTCATGGTTCTATTTATGAAGGAAAAAGGAGAGACTGAGTTTTGGGGGAGTCAGGTAGCCATCTCCAACACAGGGCTGGAGCCCCTTCTGTTCAAAGGTTCTCTTTGAGTCTCAAGTCCCCCAGAAAGTTAACAGACAGGATTCGCATCTTTTTGCTAAATGCTTTAAGACTAAACTGTGACACTGTGGGCAGAATCTTGCCAAGGGCTGACCCCTGCTGCCCCACACATCCGGAAACAGTCTTTCTGCCTCATGCACCTGGGGCTGCTTCTGCTGCCCAGGGAGGTGCCAGAGAAAGTGCTTGGGCATTGTACCCAGTTCTCTGCCCCTGGATGTGGCCTCTGGGGCTCCACTTACTCTCCAGCTATGCTCCTTACAGCTGTGCAAAGTGTAGCCTCCTGAGCCCACCAGGCCCTCTCCCTGCTGGCCTTCCACCGTCCCTCCTCCCCACACCCTCCCATGTTTCCTTCATGTTTACCCCTTGCTGTTCTGCAGACATGCCAGGCTCTGAGGCCCCTGTGCCTTTGCACAAACTCTTCCTCGTGCCTGTAGGATGCCGTCTGCTCCCTTGTCTGGCTGAAGAACTTCTGTTAGATTCCCCACCTCACCCCATTGCACTCAGAGGGCCTGCTTCAGTAATAAGCCCGGCCACACTGAGGTGTGTAGTCCATTTTTGCATCTGCCTCACAAGGTTTGGAGCCCCTAAGAATAAAGACCTGCCTCAGTTACCTGAGCTTGGCTCAGTGTAGTTGCCCATATAGCCGTTGAATTGGGTGTGGCAGGGAAACCAAACTAAGGCTTTCTAGGAAGGCCCCGCTGTCTGGGAAATACCGAGAGAAGTAGTACTCGTGTGATCACTGGTTTTCCCAGGGCCTGGTTGACCGGATATCTCTCAGATCCTCATGCGAGCTGTAGGGAAATCCAAACCTTCTCACACCACATGCTGCAGCTCACCATCTAGAGGGGTGAAGGCTCTCCGGTACTCGTTTTCTGAGTCTCCTGAATCCTGGAGAGGAGATGCTCAGGTTCTGGGGGTGAGAGCCTGGCAAATCAATGTGCAGATTTCAGATTGTGTTCTTTTGAGCGGGAGGAGGGCTGAGAGATTCTGAGTTATGCCCTGCCCTTGCTTCTGCCTACTTCCCTCTTTGTGGGTCTCAGAGAACTTAACTAAACCTCTAGGAGTCAAAGAACCCATTTAAAAACTATGACCCAATTTTGACAAAGATTGGGCATATACGTGTGGTCATAAACATAGATTTTGTAAAAACAGTATTTTTCAGAGTATTGTTTCATTGAGTACCTAACAAACTTATGAAGTTTCTTGGACATTTTTCAATGCACAGCAGAGCTACTCCTGTCACACTTCCGTCTTATCATCAGCCCATCTTTTATACCTCACACTCCTATGAGGAAAGAAGGAGAGAGGCTAGACTGGAGAAGGAGAATATAGGAACAATATTTCCCAGGGTTGTTTAGTTGTAACACACTCTGTCACTTTTGGTCCTGTCACCTACCAGCCCCAGGCGCCTGTTGACCACAAAGTCATGTATCATACAGAGACACCATCACTTCTGGGCACCTCACAAAGGTTTCCTGTACACCAAGCACACTTGACAGGGTACCATGAGTGTTCTTATCCTGTTTGGGGTGCTGTACATTCATGAATAGCCAACGTGTTTTTTCCCCTTATTTGAGTTCATTCATCATGACTGAGAGAGGATTTCTAATTGTATTATCAGGAAGGTTCCCCCTTTGAAAGTGTGTGCTACTTAGTTGAGGAAATTCTACTCAGTTGAAAAGATTCACTTTAGCTCATAAGCATAAGGTAAACACAGTGGGATTTTATCAAGGACCTAATCATCCAGGAGAGCAAAAGGCAGGTGGTTCTCAATCTCCCAGAGTTCTCTAGAGCAATCTTTGCTTTTTACTACAGATATTCCTAGACACCCTGTCTGGGAGGGAGTGAATTCTATTTCTCCATCATAATACTATGATCCTAATGGGATTCCTATTGGGTTCTTGACCCAGGAAACAGCAACTCAGATTTAGCCCAAATGAATTGTGAAGATAAATCTTCAACAACTGTCAACCTTCATAATAACCTTGAATGGAGAAACCTTGCCCCAGATTCTACAATATGGGCAGAAAAGCTCCACATGGAGTAATTTTACAAAGATTTACAAAGTAAACCTACAACCCAGAAAGTCGATTGATATAACTCTCAAATATTATACATTTCAGTTGTCCAAGTAAACATTTTGGATATAGAAAAGACTCTTTAGTAATGGTCTCAAGTAACTTAATGTCATTAATAATGGCTTTTACAAACCAGCTGTGCAGAAATAATTGATAAGTGTCACTACTGGACTTAGTTAGCCTTTTCTTCTGGAAAATGACCACTGTTTTAGCATGTGGGCCTTTGAAAGCCTAAGGACCACCATGAAGGTTTGGTGAACTGGGGTCACTGCAGGGGCACCCTACTCTTCTTCTCTCCTCTGCTTTTGTCTCTTCTCTCACTGTTCTTCCCAGGGGCACACACTGCCTCCACCCATCCACAGATCCAAGAGCAGGCTTTGTTTCAAACAGGGGCTTGGGTCTAAAGCTCCAAAATTTACTAGTTGAACAATTATGGTCAAGTTGCTAGAATTTTCTAAAATTGAGTTTCCTCGTCTGAAAAACATGGAAAGATTAGTACCTGTCAAAGGGTTTTTGAGACGAGTTGATGAAAGATAACCTTTGATCTGAGATCTGCCATGTAGTAAGTAGCTTGTAGTAACTTGGAATTTTATTTCTATTATTATGGGGAAAGTACCCACTTAGAAATATGTTGGATGAAAAAGAGAGAGAGTAAAGGAGTTTGTGGGTGATTTTTATTAGATATGAAATTCAGGACTCTATAAACACCAGCAAAGAACAATCTTTCCATTTTCTCCGTGTTTTCCAAGTCACTGCCTGACACTGGGCAGCTCCCGCTCCAGTGAGTGAAAATACAATAGGTAAACACCATGAAACCATAGCACTGAAGAGACGGCAGCATCTCTCAGTGCACCTGATCGTAAGCTCTCCTGAAACATCATTGCACTTGTCCGCTTTCAGGTTTACTCTGTGCCTGAAGGAGACAAGGATAGAACTTTTCTGGTTGAAAAAGAGCCAGAGGCCTTTGGCCCTGAAGGGTGAACTGGGAGAGAACCTATGATGATAAAGCACATTCTAGGTTCTTAGTAGTTCTAGCTTAATAGTTCAGAAAGGCTTTTACTCAAACCACCTTGTTTGAGCCTTCTAATAATCGTAGGAGGAGGGTGATCCAGTGGTTAAGAGTCTGCTTTGCAATGCAGGGGACGTGCTTTAGATCCCTGGTTGGGAAACCAAAATGGGGAGCCACAACCAAGACCCAAAGCAGCCAAATAAACATATGAATAATCTTAGGAGGTCTACAGTGTTATAACTGCCCCTTACACATTCAGTTATTTATTCATTCATTCTGTAACCGCTGGATACCTTCAATGCACAAGCCCTGGTGGTAGAAAGAAAAAAAAACCACACACAGCTCCCACTTTGAAGTTGCCTTTCATCTAGTGGGAGAGATGCAAAATCTATAAACATATAATCAGGGCTGGTACATACTGTCTGGCCAGGCTTATTGTTAAATATTTGAATGCCATCCCCTTATATCATTACAAGTTATGATTACTGTAGTGAGGGCAATGAAAATAACACTGTGATGGAGAATTGTGGGAAAGGGAAGCTGTTCTATGTGAGGAGGGCAGGGAAGACTCTTGAAGGAGCCGACATCTAAGCCAAACTGTGAAGGACACGCACACCAGATATATCAGAGCCTTTATTGGTTAATTTAATATCTTAGCTGGAAAAGATTGGACTACTCTAAAAGTTAAGTAAGGGAATGATAGAAATTGGGCTACAATTAGAAAATGGATGGCAAAATAAAAAATGGAAAGGAACTGAATCTCGTCATTGGAGGCGATTATGCATAGATTGGCTGGACACATGACAAAATATACAGCAGTAAAATCCACACATTAGATTAGGGTTTGTACTAGGTCCCTTTCAAGCTGGGATTATATGATACTATGAAAACTGTACAAGTCTGTGCAGATCTTTATTCCTGTTATTCAAGGTGCCCCAGCTCTGTCAGATCATCCCAGCAATATCCTACCCAGGAACACACTCTGCCCAGGAACTGTCTGGATTCATGTCTGAAGATGGAAGATGAAGTGACATTGACACTTAGATATCTAGCTGAGCATGCTCTCTGGGGTGTTAGTGCCGCACCTCATACAAACAAAAGGAAAGAATATCTCCAAGATGATTGTGGATGACAGCCTTGTGTAACTCAATGAAGCTGTGAGCCGTGCCATACAGGGCCACCCAATATGGACGGGTCATGGTGGAAAGTTCTGACAAAACGAGATCCACTGGAGAAGGGAACGGCAAACCAGTTCTATATCCTTGCTTCGAAAACCCCAGTATGATCACAATCCTGTGAAAACATGGGTGCAATCAAAATGTTAAAATTGTGACCCCGTGGGAGAATTTTGAGTGATGTTCACTTCACCATTCTATCCTTGTAAATTTTCCCCAGATCTAAAAAATGAATGTTAATTTTAATAAAACATTAAAGTGGGAGTGGGGAGGGACTAACAAATGTGAACTATTAGTTGGTATATTAACATTTTTTTTCTAATTTGCAGTGATTTGGTATTATGACAGTTATTATAACAGTCAAGCAAATGTGTTTCCAGAAATCACAGGTTATTCTTCACCTACAACAGGACAGGCCACAGTTAAACCTTCTCTCCTCCAACCAACTAACCACATGCCTCAAAAAACTGCAGCAGCAAGATCGACAGATGGTCACGTCACCTCTCAGACAGTTGCCAAAGCATCCAGCTCTGAGACCCTAACCACAAGCACGACCATAGAGGTTCTAGCAACAACTTCCCCAGTGACTACAAAGAGCACCCTACCAACCACTCCAGCAACCCACACCCTAGTCACAACCCTGGCCACACCCAACAAGTCACACGTGACTTTTCCAGTCACTGAGGCTAAAGCTGGCCTCAGTGTAGGTCCCAGTTCAGCACCAGTCACCGTCAACCCAACAGTTCACACCGCTGGAAACAGGCCATCGACTGCCAGCCACACAACTGGGAAAACCACCCAACTCAGTAGCCAGACCACCCTTCCAGCAACTTTGTCCACCTCACCACACAACATCACAACCAGTCAGAAACCTACTCAACCCACCCACACCTCAGGGGCAACCACAGCCGCATACAACACCACCCAAACGGCCTCGCCTGCCACCATAGCTCCCAGGCCCACCCTCGCACCACAGCCATTGGCACCCAAGACGGGACTTTATCAGGTTCTCAATGGAAGCAAGCTGTGTATCAAAGCAGAGATGGGGATACAGCTGACGGTTCAAGACTCCGTGTCGGTAAGTCGGGGCCATAGGACCGTAAAACAGCTTCGAAAAGTTTGAGTGAGAGTGCCTTGCTAAAAATGAACATTCCCCTGCATCCTCTATCTTGTAATGAAACAGACACTTGCCAAGTTCCTCTTTCTCCAAGGTCCTCTATTAAGAGAACCTGTTTTAGAATACCTATAAAAATAGACACTGATAGTGACTGTATGAACAGAGGAAAGCACACACCAAAATTTTAAACATGCACATTCCTCACTTTTAGCCAGCATGGGCAGAGTGTGGGGTATGTCCAGCATTGACCCCAGCCTGGCCCTGTCCCTCTGGATGACTTTCAAGCCTCAACAACTTTCCTGTGAAATGAGAGGTTTGCGTTCAATGGTTGTTCCAACCACCTGTGACATTAATATGAAAAATTCAGATTAATGAGAAGATTGGTTGGAGGTATTGGGGGTGAGGGGTTAAGATTATTTGATTTACTGAAAGAATCACTGTAAAAATTCTTCCTATTTTGCACCATTTTTGTGACCGCAAGTAAAACTTCCACATTCGGGTTTTTATTTGAAACAGTTCATTAGACAGCAAAACATTTCCTATAGTGTCCAGCATGTTTGACTGAACAAAAATTAAATTTCACACAGCTTGTCAAGAATATAGCTGCCACAAATTATTTCTCAAGGAACTCCTCACTGTGAGAGAACTCTTTCATTAAAAAAAAATCTTAACAGATTGGAAATGAGAGGTGTCTTCCAGGGACTTTGAAATTCCCCAGTGAAAACCCACTAGCCTCAAGTTTCAGACTCCTTTCTAGCCTGTGTTTCTGGTCTCCCAACTAAAGTGTTCTCTTCATTGAGCCCATCTATTTTATTTGGTTTAGGTCTTTTCACCTCAGAAATACTTCAACATCGACCCCAATGCAACTCAAGCCTCTGGAAACTGTGGCCCCCGAAAATCCAACCTCCTTTTGAATTTCCAGGGCGGCTTTGTGAATCTCACATTTACCAAGGTGAGGCTGAGATCCTTAGAAGAACAGGCTCTAGCATTTCTTTCCCTGCCCACCCCCAGCTGCCCCCCAGCCCCTCACCTCCCCACCGGGGCC
>SJYC01073958.1:0-26382 GCA_006408675.1 Madoqua kirkii
CTGGATGGCATCACTGACTCAATGGACGTGAATCTGAGTGAACTCCGGGAGTTGGTGATGGACAGAGAGGCCTGGCGTGCTGCAATTCATGGGATTGCAAAGAGTCAGACACGACTGAGCGACAACTGAACTGAATGAGTGGGAGAATTATTCAAATTATTTGTGGGAAGGGATGGAGATTCCCCAGAATTGTACCACTGCCCACTTTTTGGCCTTTTATCGTTAGCCTGAGAACTGTCTTGGTACATGTCACTTAGATGCTAATTTATTATAATGAACACATTACAATGAGGCTCAAGACACACAAACGCAGAATATTCAGCCAACTTGGACATAGTTGGTCCTGACCAGTTTTTGTCATGTCCTGTGGTCATATCATTCTTTTAAAGGTTTTTCCTGCCCCTTTCCCTCCTGTTTCAGAACCACAACAAAATACAAAACCTTATAAAGGTATGACTGAATTCATGGGGGCTTGGAAATCATCACATACTTTCCCAGAGTAATTAAAGTTTTAGTTTCTATCCTAAGGATTATTTTTTAAATATAAAACTTATGGAAATGATTTTATCTAGACTCATTTTCAGTGAATTCACTCTTTTTATTGTTTTGGTTCTTTTTTATTATTTTAGGTAAATTATTTTCCCTTCTGTAAAGTCATTCAGTAAAACCTAACTGACATCTTCACATATGTTCAGCATTGAAATAAACATTTGGATTCCTTCAAAAAGTGAAAGGACAAGCATCATCTCATGGACCTTATGTTGCCATGCAGAGATATTCATGAATGAATTTTTACCCAAATAATCATTTAAATTACGTTTGTGACAAATGCTGTGAATGAAACTTAGAGAGTGAGAGTGTGGATATTAACATATCAAGGGACAGTGCCCAGTCTAAAGTATCAGGGGTATCCTCCCTAAAGAAGAGACACTGAAGCTGAAACTTCTTCATACTCTTGGAAAAAAAACACTTTGCCCCACTTTGCCCTTCACCAAGCCAGTGATCACCCCATGGGATATCTTCACCAAGTGTATCCAACTATGCAAACTGTGTCATAGCTCCTCAGTGAGTATTTATTATTATTATTGAGATAAGTTGATGTACAGTATTATATGTTTCAGGTGTGCAACATATTGATTCACAAATTTTAAAGGTTATACTCCATTTATAGTTATTATATAATATTGGCTATATTCCTTGTATTGTACATATTTATATCCTTTTAGCTTATTTATTTTATATATAGTAGTCTGTACCTCTTAATCCTCCACCTTTAAATGCCCCTCCCCCTTTCTCCTCTCCCCTGGTAACCTCTATTTTGTTCTTTATATCTGTGGGTCTGTTTGTGTTTTGTTATATTCTTTCATTTGTTTTAGATTTTATATTCTACATGGAAATGATGTCATAGATTCATTTCTGTTTCTATTTCTCTGTCTTATTTCACCTAACATAATACCCTCTAAGTCCATTTATGTTGTTAGAGATAACAAAATTTCATTATTATGGTTGAGTAATATTCCATTTCATATATATGTCACATCGTATTTATCCATTCCTCTGTTAATAAAATGAGCACTTTAAAATGATTAATATATCACTTTGTATTCTTGTTACAGATGGGCATTCTACTTCTTGCCTTTCATATACTTTGAAGATGCTCATTTTAAGATCCCCTCCTGCTAGACTATAAAAGAAGATGATCATAAAGAAGTTCTTGTTCTTGTGCTTTACAGCATTTTTTCCTTACTACTGAAAAGTTAACCTGGAGCAGATGGCAAGTGGGGACATATTTGTTTATCTTAATAGTTCTGGGTTATGTTGAATATGTTAGCCTTTGAAAATCAGGATAGTTTCATCAGATTTTAAGTGGGTATTCATCATTTTGATTCAGAATCTGGTTCTGGCACAGGCTATGGATATTGTGATTCTATGAAGTCATCACAGACTGGCAGAAAGGAAGTGCTCACTTTGTTAAATACAGGTAGTCAAAGCTATGAGGTTGGAACTTAATTTTGCTTTGGACTTTGAGACGTTCTTGAAATCCTCTAATGTTTGAGCAAAAGAAAACTTTTGCATATAAAACTGTCTAGTCCCTGCTCTTTCAGGATAGCAGTACCTTTCTTGTTACTGCTCATATCACATCTCACGTAACAATGATGCCCCCACACCAGTGAAGCCCTAGCTTGCTTATCTATGAAATTAGGATAATACTGATATTTTCTGTGATTGCTAAGAGGTTTAAGTGAGATATAATTTTAAAATCTGTGATGTTCAGAGTTTAGAATTTGGAATGATAGAAAGTCCCTTTTTAATTTTTACTGCTTACATCCAAAAATCCAGTTAGAGATCACAACCTTACTATGACTCTGAGGAAAAGGGAAAAATTCAGTGGTTTTATCATAAACAACAACAGAAAGAATGTGTTTCTAATTAAGGGGAAGAAATACCTTGACCACCAGCTTCCAAACATCAGCTTCCTGAAAGAAAGTGGAAAAATCCAAATCTAAATAAAAATCTGCAGCTTCTCCAAGACCCATGCTCAGGGCCATATCAACTAATACTCCGGGAGGGAGTCTTTTTCATCTGCCAATGAAACCAGCTTCCCTTTGCAAATCCCCTTTTATAGGCAGAATTCCTTTTCTATTTCCTTGTGGTTTTATTTCACTTTGTGGGCAGTTAGCAATATTCCAGTTTGAGGGAGCAAAAGGGAGAGAAGGGCAAAATGCAGGATGAGTTCCTCCAAATGTCAGGCTGGGCAGTGGCAAACAGCTGGGCCTGAAACCCAGCACCCAGGGAGGGGCACTGTTGTGGCTGGGGAGGATGTGAGCTCAGCCTCATCTGGTTTCTCTTAATGCTCACAGCAAAGGCCCTGAGTTATTGCATTCTTTCTCGATGTCTTACATAAAATCAGATTATTAAGTGCAGAGACAGTCAACTGTTCTCTGTCCTCCTGGCTAGGCTTTTAGCGTCACCATAGCAACATCAATAAACAGAGAAGTAAATTAACCTCTGAAGAAGTTCACTGGCTTTATTGTCCAAGTTGCTTTTACTTTCCCTGCTTAAGTACACACACGCACACACACACACATGCACACACACACACATGCACGTGCACACACACACATACATGCACACACGCGCGCGCGCATGCACACACATGCGCGCACATGTACACACACATACACTATTGTTCTTCTGGTTAAATTTATGAGCTTTTTGACCCAATGGTGACAAGACCAAGAGTGCAGCTTGGTTTCTATCACCCTTTTGTTTAAAAAAAGCTTCAATCACTCCCCATTGCCTACAGAATTAAGTCTGATTCCTTTAGAGCAGTGTTCGCCATTTTGATCTCTTTCAAAGCCACAGCTCCATCATGTGCTTGTCAATGGCCCTCTTAAACCATTCAAGGAGAACAAAGCCTCATTTCCTTATAAGCCTCTTCCCTAACTTGGCACTTTGGTCAGTGCCTCCAAGGCTGTCTTCAAGCCCACCTGCAACATTAAATCCTAAACTTTCTCTCCTCTCTATTTCTGCTGCCACCAGCCTGGACCAAGTCATCCCCAAGGCCAACCTGAGTGACATCTGCCGGAGCTTCAGCACTGGCTCAGACCTCCTGCTCACATCCTACATGGACTATTTTTGTTACAGCAGTCGGAATGAGCTTTTAACACATAAATTGTATTAGTTCACTCTCCTGCTTAAAACCTTCCAGTCACTTTCCTGGTACAAAGATTAAGTCCACAGGCCTTACTGGGTGGGAGGTCCTCTGGGTCTTGTGTGACCTGGCCCGAGCCCCTGCATCTGATTTCATTGCACAGCCTTCTTCCATCTCTGGCTCTTACTCTGCAGAATCACTGGCTTATTTTCATTCATTAAAGGTGCAAGCCCTTCCCCTACTTGTGGTCTTCGCATTTTCTCTTAGTCTCTGATTGTTATGCGGTAGACACATTCTTATCCCAATTCAGATTTTCACTTAAATTGTTTTCTTTAGGGAATTTCATGATCACTCTGTCCACAGCCATTTCCCCAATCCCACCTGCTGCTGCTGCTAAGTCACTTCAGTCATGTCCGACTCTGTGTGATCCCATAGACAGCAGCCCACCAAGCTCCTCTGTCCTTGGGATTCTCCAGACAAGAACACTGGAGTGGGTTGCCATTTCCTTCTCCAATGCATGAAAGTGAAAAGTGAAAGGGAAGTCACTCAGTCGTGCCGACTCTTAGCGACCCCATGGACTGCAGACACTCTACAGTTATCTTCTGTTTCCTTGGTAATGCTTACCACTCTCATGTTATCTTGCTTATTAATTTGATAAATTAATTTATATATCATTGTGTCTTTCTTTTAGAGTATAAGAAGGGAAAGGACTATTTTTGTTTGCTCACCACAGAATCCCTAGCTCCTAGAAAAGTGTCTGGTGCACAAAAGGCTATCAATAAGTATTTTTTGAATGAATCAACAAATAAACCTCATTTTCAAGACCCAGCTTGCCTATAACCTTTCTTGTGAAACATTTATTACTCATTACCAGAAACCTCTTCCTTCTGTACCTATCTCGTACATGACATTGATCACTTCCTTGCTTGTTTAAAATTTATATTTATATATTTTATTCAATTCTTTTCCATTATAGTTTATTATAAGACATTGGACAAAATTCCTGTGCTATTTAGTAAATGCTTGTTTCTCTATTTTATACGTAGGGGTATGTATCAGTTAATCCCATACTCCCAATTTATCCCTCCTCCACCTCTTCCCCTTTGGTAAACTTAAGTTTATTTTCTACATTTGTGAGTCTATTTCTGTTTTGGAAATAAGGTCATTTGTACTATTTTTTAGATTCCACATATAAATGATATCATGATAGTTGTCTTTGTCTGACTTACTTGACTTAGTTTGATAATCTCTAGGTCTGTCCATGCTGCTATAAAGAGCACTTTTTCATTCTTTTTATGGCTGAGTAATATTTAATGTTCCGTTTTATATACACACCACATGTTCTCTGAACGTTCATCTGTTAATGGACCCTTAGGCTGTGTCCATGTCTTGCCTACTGTAATAGTGCTGCTATGAACCAAGCCTCTGTCACTTATGGCAGCAACCTCCATGATACACCTTTATACTGGATTTTTATCCTCCCTTGCATCAGTCTTCCTTTTTCCTCACTCTTGCTTCTTAGATCATTTGCAAATAAGCTGTCTATAAATATGTTCTTGTTACAGGCTCTGCTTCAAAGGACCTAAAAAAAAATTAACTTTTCCTTTTCTTTCAACATTGGTGTTGAAAGAACTGGATACACACATACAAAATATAAAGTTGGACCCTTACCTTATATCACACAGAAATTAACTCAAAATAGATCAAAATCCTGAACATAAGAGCTAAAACTATAACACCTTTAGAAGAAAATACAGAGGGAAACTTTATGACATTGGTTCTGGTAACGATTTCTTAGTTCAGTTCAGTTCAGTCACTCTGTCGTGTCCAACTTTTTGCGACCCCATGAATCGCAGCACACCAGGCCTCCCTGTCCATCATCATCTCCCAGAGTTCACTCAAATTCACATTCATCGAGTCAGTGATGCCATCCAGCCATCTCATCCTCAGTCGTCCCCTTCTCCTCCTGCCCTCAATCCCTCCCAGCATCAGAGTCTTTTCCAATGAGTCAACTTGTCACATGAGGTGGCCAAAGTACTGGAGTTTCAGCTTTAGCATCATTCCTTCCAAAGAAATCCCAGGGCTGATCTCCTTCAGAATGGACTGGTTGGATCTTCTTGCAGTCCAGGGGACTCTTGAGAATCTTCTGTAGCACCACAGTTTGAAAGAATCAGTTCCTCAGCAATCAGCCTTCTTTATGGTCCAACTTTCACATCTGTATGTGAGTACTGGAAAAACCAGTAGTCATGGGATTTTATCTTCTTCTTTGGAACATGTTCCTCTGTTGTCTCATTTTGCCTAAGTTGCTATTTTTATTTTTATGTATCTAGTAACCTGGTTACGTTTCCCAGCCTTAGGGAAGTGACTTTTGGTAGGGGATGTCCTATATGTTACAGCAGCACACTCCCTTCTAGTCAGCTGAGCTGTGTGCTCTAGGAGTCCCTCTATGGGGGCTGCCTGGGTCCTTCTGTTGTGGCAGACTATATCAGTGGTTTGGTATGCTTGGTTGCCAGGCCCTGCCTTGTGCAAAGGCTGTTGACCACAAGTAGTCAGGACAGGTCACATGCCGTCTGACTATGGGACCCTAGGGGACCTCAGGGATAGTTTTGGCTCAGATTTGGTGGAGTAAGAGTCCAGGAGACGCTGGGGATGTTTCTTGCTCACTGGTGTGAGTGCATGCATGCTAAGTCACTTTAGTCATGTCCAACTCTTTGCAACCCTATGGACTGTAGCTCATGGGGCTCCTCTGTCCATGGTATTCTCCAAGCAAGAATGCCCACTGGTGGGTAAAGCTATTTCCTGGGGCTAGTGTTGATAGGCAGAGTTACATCCTGAAGTCTGGTTGCAGGGCCCAGGAGTTGGGTCACTGGTGGGTGCGGCTAGTTCCCGACCAGGTTGGATGCAGGGTCTGAGTTGTCCCAAAGCCTGTGTTGATAGGGAAATGTAAATAAAATTAAAGCCATAATGACATACCCCTCTAAGACCCATGAGGATGGCTATTACCAAAAAAAAAAAAAATCAAACAGAATATGGCAAGTGTTATCAAGGATGTGGAAAAATTGGAAACTTTGTTCATTGCTGCTAGAATGAAAGATGATGTGCCCTTTATGGAAATCAGTACAAAATTTCCTCAAAAAACTAAATGTAGAATTAACATATAATCCTGCCATTTTATTTATGAGTATCTACCAGAAAGAACTGAAAGCCAAATCTCAAACAGATATTTGTATGCCCGTGTTCACAGCACCATTGTTCATAATAGCCAAATGATGAAAACAACCCAAGTGTCTATTGGCAGATGACTGAATAAGCAAAATGTGGTGTATCCATGCGATGGCACATTATCAGATCTTGAAAAGGAGAGAAATGCTGGCACATGCTGCAACACGGATGAATTCTGAAGATGTTATGCTCAGTGAAATAAGCCCATCACAAAAGAACAAATGCCATCTGATTCCACTTCTGTTATGTACCTAAAGTAATCAAATCCATAGCGACAGAAAATAGAATGGTGGTTGCCAAGGCCAAAGGCTAGAGAAGGGATGGGAGTTATTGTTTAAGAGGTACAGAGTGTTAGTTTGGGAAGACGAAAAATCCTAGAGTTGAATGGTCATGATTGAGCAACAATGTGAATGTACTTAGTGCAACTGAACTGTATACATACACATGGTTAAAATAATAAAATAAAATTTAAAAAGCCAAATGAAACCCAGACTCCTTTGCTGCAAATTATAGAGACAGACAGTAGATTATTGCTTGTCTAACACTGCAGGGGGTTGGGGAAAATAGGAAGTAAATACTAATGAATAAAAGGCTTCTTTGGGGGGTGATGAAAATGTTCTAAAATTTATTGGGGGTGACAGTCGCACAATTCTGTGAAATGCTAAAAGCTATAGGGTTATATACTTGAAATGGGTGAACTATGTGATATATATGAATTATATAAATAAGAGTTTATATTTTTTTAAAAAAGAAATGACCTTTGCCAATCGACAGCCCCCTTTACTTAGGCATCTAATAATGATCTTGGCTGTCCATCACATTTCTCCTCATTATATCCAAAAAATCACGTTTCTTTCTTCTTCTCCATCAAAATTAACTATACCCCATTTCCTTTTCATGCTGTTGTCTAAAAGCTAATATGATATGTTTCTATGTTTTTAAAAGGCCTAATGAGTTCCTATGAACAAACACCTTTGATAAAGAGCCCCTGAGACTTAAAAGACTGAATTCATGTGGAAAGCCCAGGAAACCTGGCAGACCTAGGAGGATGTATTTAGAGAGGTGTCCCAGCAAGCACTCTGAAAGCTGCCCATGAGCCCTTCCCTTGTTGCTGCCAAGAGAGGTAGAAACTGTCGTCACGGCACTAAGCTTTCACTTTCCAGAAAGGACAAAGAGAGAAAAGCGAGTAGAAAGTGCCAGCAGCCTGAGTCACTGGACTCAGCACTCGGCGGTGCTCTGGGTTAATGCTGGTCCCCAAAGATAACATCCTGGGGCTCACTGAAGGGCTCAGGATTAGAAAGGGCAACGTGGGCTCCAGGGCAGCTCTGTTCTTTGTCACAGATAAGCCCGACACCAGTTAAAGTGGTAAGGACAGACTTTAGTCAGTAATAGCCTACTGCAGTAGGAAGACTCCAGTGTGAGAAGGAAGGCATGGCAACCCATTCCGGTATTCTTGCCTGGAGAATCCCATGGACAGAGAAATCTGGCGGCTACAGTCCATGGGGTCGCAAAGAGTCCAACACGACAGAGCAGCTATCACACACAGTGTGAACGTTCTAAAGGGAGGTTGAGGGAATAGGGCAGATAGTGAGCGGGGGCCCAGTAGAGCCAGGGAAATGAAAAATTATGAGAACTGGGAAGGTGGGGTTGGCCCAGCTGAAACTCACCTGGTTTGTTAATGATGCTGGGTATAGAAGTGGGGTTCCTCTCCTCCCACAGAGGCTGAGGACAGGGACCCTGTCTTCAGGTGTTGATGAAACAAACAGTAGTTCCTTTGACAGCCTTCTGTTTTCTCAGGCAGTCACTTTAAAGGGGCTAGGGTCATCCTAAGTGAGACCTTGAGCTTGTAGAAACAATGTTAGCATTTTGTTCATCTTATTTTTAAGATTTTTTTAAAAATGTGGATCATTTTTAGAGTCTTTGCTGAATTTGTTACAATATTGTTTCTGTTCTGTTTTGGCTTTTTGGCTGCAAGGCAGGTGAAATCGTAGCTCCCACGTCAGGGATGGAAGAAGCTTCCAGTGTAGGACTGTACGTAAGTGCATGAACGCCTGTTCATATTATCTTAATACCCATCATTAATACTTGTTCTTACCACATGTGGTTTAAAATCTTCAGGCTATCCCTTTGTTTTCCATACCTGAATAAAGAGTCAACCAACTTAGTGAGGGGGAGGTCGCGTATTTGAAAGTCAGGACAGTGTTGCTCGCCCCCTGCTTCTTATCTCCCCTGCCCTCTGATAATCTGAGCGAGAGCCGTGTCTGTAGGTAGAAAGTAAAAGTGCAGTCAGCCAGTCGTGTCCAGCTCTTTGTGACCCCATGGACTGTAGCCTACCAGGCTCCTCCGTCCAAAGGATTTTCCAGGCAGGAATGCTGGAGTGGGTTGCCATTTCCTTCTCCAGGAGATCTTCCCAACCTAGGGACTGAACCCAGGTCTCCCCCATTGTAGGCAGACACTTTACCGTCTGAGCCACCAGGAAGTCCTCTGTAAATACAGCCATGAGCCAGTGAACTTGGTGTTGAAGAGTAAAAATGGGAATGCAAAAGACAGAAAATGTTTTTAACTGCTTGAAGACAAAAAAAGTAGCTTAAGTGGAATACAATTTGTCAGTTATCCAGCATGCTCCAAAAAGAAATAATTTTAAAAGATGATAAGAAAGTGTCAACTCCCTTTGGGTCAAATCCCATCAACTTCCTCAGCAAAGAGCATGGAGTTAACCATAGAAAGGAAAGAGGAACTTGGGGCTCAAGCATAACCCCCTGCTGCGTACACACGCACACACAGAGTATTAGTCATACATAAAAATGAACAAGGAAGCTTAGACTCTTGTCCAGAGTCCCTTATTGCATGACATCAACCTGTTTGAAATTCCCATTTCCCCGGCTTGTGAAATCACATCCTTCCTACTTTACCTCTCACAGGGAACAATTGCAAAATTGAGTGCTTTGAACTGAAAGAGTTTATAAATAGAAGGCAAGATAAAGGCAAAGTAATACCCTGGGGCCACTGATGCAGGTAGACAGCTCTTCCTTTCCCCTTTTTCCTCTTACTGGTCCATATGAACCTTGATCTCCCGCTTCTGCCCCTTCCCTGGTCCCATTGCATCTGAAGTCACTCAAAACCTATTTCATGGCACATTCTCTCTCGTATGTTTAATCAGAGGACAGGTTTCCTAACATCTCAAAACCACAGAAACTGCATCTGCTTCCATCATTTAAGCTACTTTTTGTTTCCCTCATTTTTATATAAGAGAGATGACCTACTTCATAGCAAGAGAGAATAGAGTTCCATCTAGCCCAGGGGCAGAGGCTGCAAGTCAGTCTCCAGAATCATATTCTCTTTTTTAGGGTCTGCAGCTAGAAAATGTTTTCCAGGCTGCCTTGTGGTTATGTGTGATTAGCTCATAAAAATCTCCCAGCTCTCATCTTCTTTGCTCTTCTCCTCCTGACTTGATGCTAAAAAAGGACAGCAATCTGAGAAGTCAGGTGTTGAAGGTAACAGAGCTATGGAATGAAAAGAATTTGTATCACCCTGAAGAAGAGACACCTATTGAGGGTTTTATATGGGCAAGAAATTAATGTCTTTTTTATTTGACATTATACATTTTGTGGTTTCTTTGTTATAGTAGCTCTTGTCACTTAATACATGCCTTTGTCCACTTAAAGGAAGACTGGTATGAAGAAGCAATGGCTAAAAGTTTGATCAGGTTAATAGAAGACTGCAATGTTAGCAAAAAAAAAAAAAAAAAACATAATCATTCATCTGGTCTGGGAAAATAAAGACCCCAAGAGAGACTGAAAGGCCAAGGAATGGATCAAAAGAACTAAATAATTCTCCATCCAAAAGAAGAATTTTTAAAAGTTTTCTAGAACAATCTGAAAAAATAAAGTAATGGAGACAAAGCTCAGAAATACACATATGGGGTTTGACTCTATAGAGTGAAGAGATGAAAAGAATATACTAAAGAGAGGATAAAATGGAGTAACAAAATGGTGGCAGTGTGAGGACCTGCAGAGAAATTGACTGGTGACCATTGCTAGTGGCCTGACCAGCAATAGGATTTTAAGAACATGAAAATCTTACATTAATTTTAAAGTATTGATTTATTTATCTATTTGGTTGCACCAGGTCCTAGTTGTGGCATACAGGATCTTAGGTCTTCATTGTGGCATATGGGCTCCTGTTCCTCGACCAGGAATTGAACCCAGGCCCCTTGGATCGGGAGTGCAGAGTCTTAGACACTAGGCCATCGGAGAAGTCCCTATATTCAATTTTATATCACTAGGTTTGTTATGTGACATAATTCTCATTAGCTAATACAGCACATCCCTTGTATCAGGATATTTTGAGACAATCAAGGAAAATATGTTGAAGGTATGTCTGGGTCATACCCAGCATACAGGAAAATAGGATGAGCAGATAAGAGTGGATTCCTTCTATTCCTTTTTCTTCTCTGATTGCCATGGCTAGGGCTTCTAAAGCTAAGCTGAGTAAGAGTGGTGGGAGTGACTATCCTTCTCTTGTTTCTGATCTTAGAGGAAATACTTTGAAGATTTTGCCATTGAATTTGATGTTAACTGTAGGTTTGTCATACTGGGCCTTGATTATGTGACATCATTTCCCTCTATGCCCACTTTCTGGAGAGTTGTGTTTTTTTAAAATCATTAATGGGTATTGAATTTTGTCAAAATCTTTTTCTACATCTACGGAGATGATCATACTGTTTTCATTCTTCAGTCTGTTGATGAGGTGTATCACACTGACTGGTGTACATATATTGAAGAATTTTGCATCCCTGGGATAAATCCTACTTAGTCATGGTATATAATCCTTTAATGAATAGCTGAATTTGAATTGTTAGTATTTTGTTGAAGATTGTTACATGTATGTTCATCAGTGATATTGGCCTGTAATTTTCTTTGTATGTGTGTGTGGTATATTTGTCTGGTTTTAGTATCAGGGTGATGGTGGCCTCATTGAATGAGTTTGGGAATATTCTTTCCTCTGAAATTTTTGAGATAGTTTCAGAAGGATAGGCATTAACTCTTCTGTAAATGTTTGATAGAATTGGCCGGTAAAACCATCTAGTCCTGAACTTCTGTTTGCTGGAAATTTTTAAATTACAGATTCAGTTTCAGTACTTGTAATTAGTCTGATCCAGAGAAGGCAATGGCAACCCACTCCAGTACTCTTGCCTAGAAAATCCCATGGACAGAGGAGCCTGGTAGACTACAGTTCATGGGGTCACGAAGAGTCTGACATGACTGAGCAACTTCACTTTCACTTTTCACTTTCATACATTGGAGAAGGAAATGGCAACCCAACCAGTGTTCTTGCCTGGAGAATACCACGGATGGCAGAGCCTGGTGGGCTGCTGCCTATGGGGTTGCACAGAGTCGGACATGACTGAAACAACGTAGCAGCAGCAGCAATTGGTCTGATCATATTTTCTATTTCTTCCTGGTTCAACGTTGGGAGATTGTAGTTTTTTAAGAATTTGACTATTTCTTCTAGGTTGTCCACTTTATTGACATATAGTTGCTTGTAGGAATCTATAGATTGTAAGAGTAGACAGAAGAGGATTAAAAATTTAGGACTCACGAGCCTGTCAAAAAAGTGAGAGATCCTGCTGGGAGGTCAAGTAAGATTACAATTGAAAATACAGCATTAGATTTACCTGTATGGAGATTAATGGTGATCATGACAGTTCAGTTCAATCACTCAGTCGTGTCCAACTCTGCGACCCCATGGACTGCAGCACGCCAGGCTTCCCTGTCCATCACTAACTCCTGGAGTCTACTCAAACGCATGTCCATTGAATCGATGATGTCATCCAGCCATCTCATCCTCTGTCACCCCTTCTCCTCCTGCCTTCAATCTTTCACAGCATCAGGGTCTTTTCAAATGAGTCAGCTCTTCGCATCAGGTGGCCAAAGTATTGGAGTTTCAGCTTCAGCATCAGTCCTTCCAATGAATATTCAGGACTGATTTCCTTTAGGATGGACTAGTTGGATCTCCTTGCAGTCCAAGGGACTCTCAAGAGTTTTCTCCAACCACAGTTCAAAAGCATCAATTCTTCGGTGCTCAGCTTTCTTCATAGTCCACCTCTCATATCCATACATGACTACTGAAAAAACCATAGCTTTGACTAGATTGACCTTTGTTGGCAATGTCTCTGCTTTTTAATAAGCTGTCTAGGTTGGTCATAACTTTCCTTTCAAGGAGTAAGCGTCTTTTAATTTCATGGCTGCAGTTACCATCTACCTGACTTCAGAGCCCAAAAAAATTAAGTCTGACACTGTTTCCTCATCTGTTTTCCATGAAGTGATAGGACCAGATGCCATGATCTTAGTTTTCTGAATGTTGAGTTTCAAGCCAACATTTTCACTCTCCTCTTTCACTTTCATCAAGAGGCTCTTTAAGTCTTCTTCGCTCTCTGCCATAAGGGTTGTGTTATCTGCATATATGAGGTTATTGATATTTCTTCTGGCAATCTTGATTCCAGCTTGTGCTTCTTCCAGCCCAGTGTTTCTCCTGATGTACTCTGCATATAAGTTAAATAAGCAGGGTGACAATATACAGCCTTGATGTACTCCTTTCCTGATTTGCAACCAGTCTGTTGTTTCATGTCCCATTCTAACTATTGCTTCCTGGTCTGCATACAGCTTTCTTAAGAGACAGGTCAAGTGGTCTGGTATTTCTATCTCTTTCAGAATTTTCCAGAGTTTATTGTGATCCACACAATCAAAGGCTTTGACAAAATCAATAAAGCAGAAGTAGATGTTTTTCTGGAACTCTCTTGCTTTTTTGATGGTCCAGTGGATGTTGGCAGTTTGACCTCTGGTTCTTCTGCCTTTTCTAAATCCAGCTTGAACATCTGGAAGTTCACAATTCAAGTACTGTTGAAGCTGGCTTGGAGAATTTTGAGCATTACTTTACTAGTGTGTGAGATGAGTGCAATTGTGCAGTAGTTTGAGCATTCTTTGGAATTTCCTTTCAACTGAAATGAAAACTTACCTTTTCCAGACCTGTGGCTACTGTGGAGTTTTCCAAATTTGCTGGCATATTGAGCACTTTCAGAATATCATCTTTTAGGATTTGAAATCCTTCTCCATCAGAAGGCAGACAGACTGAAAACCATAATCACAGAAAACTAACCAATCTGATCACATGGACCACAGCCTTGTCTAACTCAATGAAACTATAAGCCATCCCATGGTATCATAGTTTCATGTCATCCATAGGGCCACCCAAGATGGATGGGTGATAGTGGAGAGTTCTGACAAAATGTGGTCCACTGGAGAAGGGAATGGCAAATCATTTCAGTTTTCTTGCCTTGAGAACTCCATGAACACTATGAAAATGCAAAAAGATAGGACACTGAAAGATGAACTCCCAAGTTTGGTAGGTGCCCAATATGCTACTGGAGATCAGTGGAGAAATAACTCCAGAGAGAATGAAGAGGCGGAGCCAGAGCAAAAACAATACCCAGCTGTGGATGTGACTGGTGATAGAGCAAAGTCCAATGCTGTAAAGAGCAATACTGCATAGGAACCTGGAATATTAGGTCCACGAATCAAGGCAAATTGGAAGTGTTCAAACAGGAGATGGCAAAAGTGAACACTGACATTTTAGGAATCAGCAAACTAAAATGGACTGGAATGGGTGAATTTAACTCAGATGACCATTATATCCACCACTGCAGGCAAGTAGTAGAAATGGATTATTTCATCCCTTAGAAGAAATGGAGTAGCCATCATAGTCAACAAAAGAGTCCAAAATGCAGTACTTGGATGCAGTCTCAAAAAAGACAGAATGATCTCTGTTCGTTTCCAAGGCAAACCATTCAAGATCATAGTAATCCAAGTCTATTCCCTGACCAGTAATGCTGAAGAAGTTGAGCGGTTCTATGAAGACCTACAAGATCTTCTAGAACACCCAAGAAAGATGTTCTTTTCATTATAGGGAACTGGAATGCAAAAGAAGGAAGTCAAGAAACACCTGGAGTAACAGGCAAATTTGGCTTTGGAGTACAGAATGAAGTAGGGCAAAGGCTAATAGAGTTTTACCAAGAAAACGCACTGGTCATAGCAAACACCCTCTTCCAACAATGCAAGAGAAGACTCTACACATGGACATCACTAGATGGTCAATAATGAAATCACACTGATTATATTCTTTGCAGCCAAAGACAGAGATGCTCTATACAGCAAAAACAAGACTGTGAGCTGAGTGTGGTTCAGATCATGAATTCCTTATTGCAAAATTCAGACTTAAATTGAAGAAAGTAGGGAGAACCACTGGATCATTCAGGTATGACCTAAATCAAATCCCTTATGATTATACAGTGGAAGTGGGAAATAGATTCAAGGGATTAGATCTGATAGACAAAGTGCCTGAAGAACTATGAATGGAGGTTCATGACATTGTACAGGAGACAGAGATCAAGACGATCCCCAAGAAAAAGAAATGCAAAAAAGCAAAATGGCTGTCTGAGGAGGCCTTACAAATAGCTGTCAAAAGAAGAGAAGCAAAAAACAAAGGAGAAAAGGGAAGATATACCCATTTGAATGCAGAGTTCCAAAGAATAGCAAGGAGAGATAAGAAAGCACTCCTCAGTGATCAGTGCAAAGAAATAGAGGAAAACAACAGAATGGGAAAGACTAGAGATCTTTTCAAGAAAATTAGAGATACCAAGGGAACACTTCATGTGAAGATGGGCTCGATGAAGGACAGAAATGGTATGGACCTAACAGAAGCAGAAGATATTAAGAAGAGATGGCAAGAATACACAGCAGAACAATACAAAACAGATCTTCATGACCCGGGTAATCAAGATAGTATGATCATTCTGCTAGAGCCAGACATTCTGGAATGTGAAATCAAGTGGTCCTTAGGAAGCATCACTATGAACAAAGCTAGTGGAGGTGATGGAATTCCAGTCAAGCTATTTCAAATCCTAAAAGATCATGACAAGAGGAGTTTTAAATGAATGATCTAGAGGAAAAGATGTAATATACAGTTTACAAAGAAAGCCTCTACTCTTTCTTTCTTCCTTGTACAAGAATATTGTTTCTCACATCAAGAGGGAAGTCTAATAGACTCTCTGAAATTTTGTGACTTGTTTTGACCAATAGAAAGTAATGTTCTGGGAAGTAACAATATACCCAGGCTCATTCAACACTTATATTTGAAATGTTCTCATTTGGGACCCAGTGGCCACAGTGAGAGAAACCCAAGTCATATGGAAAGGCTATGTTTAGGTATTCCAGTTCATAGTCCCATTTGATAGGATCAAGTGCCAGCTGTGTGAGTAAGGCATTGTAGATGTCCGACCCAGCCAGCCTGTTAGATGACTCCAGGCTCAAGCACCATCTGAATGCAACCAAGTTGTAGGTTGGGTTCCCCAGAAAGTAGATTCTGAGATGGAGAATTTTCATTAGGAATTGCCCTGAGAATATGTGCTGTGGAATGTTTAGAAGGAAAGGGTGGGAGGAGGGTTGACAAAGGGAGAAATCAAACTGTTAAGCAGTTCTCTCAGGACCTCAACTGATGCTTTTGGGGAGCTCTGAGGATCAGATGACCCCTTGTATCTGTCCCAAGTTGGGATTGTGCTTTATACTATATATAGTATATAGTATGGCTTGGGTTTCTCTCACTGTGGCCACTGGGTCCCAAATGAGAACATCTCAAATATAAGTGTTGAATGAGCCTGGGTATATTGTTATGTTAACCAGTCCTTGGGTACAGCCTACTCAAAAAAGGGTATGAGACCTTGGGTGAGATGACCCCCGCCCCCCTATAATCTGAGGCTTTCCCTGAAAATAAGGTCTTCATTTCTGAAGCAGGATCTGATTGACACATCTCAGGGTTCACCACATACTTCATGAGAGCTCTCAAGAGAGCACTACCCAGCTGAGCCCAGTCAACCCACAGAATCACAAGAGGTGACCATATTTGTTGTTCCAAACAATTTAGGATTTGGGGTGAGTTTGATAAGCATTCAGGGATACGTAGAAGAGAAAGTAGCACACGGACTGAGCTTTGGAGAACCTCACTGTTAAAAGGGCAGAGAGAAGACGAGGAGCCAGTAGAAACACAGAGAAGGCGTTACTCAGAAAGCAGGAGATAAAGCAGTCTGTGGTGGCAGCCTTGGCTCCGCTGACCCTCGTTCACCTCTCCTCCCCTTCTTCTTCAATATGTATGGCAGTGGAATTGACCGCTGCAAGCTGCTTTTCCATGATTCTGATGTTAGTTTGTTTCCAGCAGAGATTAGTTTATGAAGAGCACTGATGGAAACTTGGAGGGAAGGAGAAAGGAGAAACCAGGGACTTCCTCTCCTTCTCGGGGGTGGTGTCTCTGGTTGTGGCCGTACCTGTGTCCTGGCTCCAGCTTTTTCCCAGACAAACCCTCCATGATGCTGCCTTCTCCAGGGTCCCGCAAGCTCCTCCTCTCCTCTTTGTTCCTCCAGCCAAGGTTGGTACTGTATTTCTTCTGTTGCTCTTCTCCGGTTTTGCCGCTGTCTCCTTTTCAGCTCTTTGGTCACCTATATTATCAAGGACCTGAATTGAATTACCTCTTGTCAAAGAGTAAGAATAGTTTCTGTTTCCTTGATTAGATCCTGACTTGATGTGATCCTACAAGCCAAATGAAGAAAGTTTGTCAAAATGGAAGGAGTAATTAACTATGCTAAATGCTGCTGAGAGGTCAAGCAAGATGAGGGTCAAGAATTGCTTATTAGATTTAACATAATGGAGGTCAATGGTGACATGACCAAGTGGTTTCAGCAGTGTGGTGGGCAAGAAAAAGGTCAATTATGTTCAGCCAGGGGCCACCTCTGCCACTTTGGTAGTAGGTCCAGTCCCCCAAAGGATTTATACAGAAAAGACATAGAATAGTTGTGAGGAAATAATCTCAGTACCCACTTTCCACCCTCCCTGAGAGGAGGCAGAAGGCTAAAGCCACAAGATGAAATTCATCATTGTGGAAAGAACCCACTATCAGAGCCAGACCTTTCCAGTGAATAAACTCCAAGACTTAAGCTCATGACAGAAATACATGCCAAAGCAAGAAGGTAAAGTCACATGTGGAAATTTCAGAAACTCTGGTTAAAGCACTAGGAGAATTTAGAATTCCTTCGGGGAACAGTGGTTTTCTGCTTTCCAGACCTTATCTTTGAAATTGAACAAACCAATTAACAGTGTATTATCAGTGAATTTATTGCAGGAAGTTAGTATAGGCTGATAAAATATGTTTATCTGCAATAAACTTTAGAATACAACATTTTTGAGTAGTGATTCCATTTGAGGGAAGCTAATCCAAAGAAATAATCCTAAAAAAGGAAAATGTTTAGGCATAAAGATGAATACTGAGCTAATGTTTATTAGAATTGAAAAGTTGGAAACATTTTTAATTTAGGAGTCTGGGAATATGTAGTTAAAGTATACAGCATCCACTCAGAAGATTACTATGAAAACCATTAAAAGTTACAGTTTCATACACAAAAATACAATTTAATGTTCAACTTTTACAATGAAGGATGTGGCACTTATATGCTGAGCATAATTATAACTAAATAGAAGTATTATCAACAGTGTGAAAGTAGTGAGACCCTGGGTAATCTTCCTACTTTTCTCTGTTTTCACTGATAATGTATAAATTTTTAATAGTAGAAAAATACATTCTTTAAAAGGAAAAAAATTTCAGGTGATAGGAGATAAGTTATTTCTTATTGGAGAAATTCTGCATTTAGAAGGAGACACAATAGAGATGTTTTTTTTTACTCTTAAGATAGGCTAATTTTAGCTAATTAAAGTCTTAATCTGAGTTTCGATTTCTGTAATTGTTTGTAATTAGCACAATATTTAACTCGTGTCAAAGCTACCTCCTTTGCAATCTTTCTTATTCCATTACCGATGTTTTTAATGTCATGTCATGATGCTTGAACTGACAAAACTGGTTATATGCGAATGTCACAGCCAACTGCTGCAAGTTTCTGGGATCCTAATTATATAGATGAAAGCTTGTGGTGCATGCAAATGGATTGAAAACCTTCACAGAGAGGAGTAAGAAAAAAATGTGCTGTAATAAAAATATCTTTAACATAGTCTTTAGGAGGAAAAATGGGGGATTGAATCTGAAATGAATATATGTTGTTGAAATACATTACAAGATCTCAGTCTCAGATCTGAAAGGTTCTCTCTACAAATCTCCCCATCCAGAACCAACACCCTTTTCAAACCATTCTGTTATTTCAGAACCTAAATGGGTAGATTACATGTTATGCTTTCTTTGTATTGTTGGCGAATACATGCTAACAAAAGATAAGGGAGCTCTCAGACATTAAACTCAGAAGAATGTCAATGTCAACCAGTACAGTACTTCCAACAAACCCCAGGAACAAAGAAATAGTTGGGATTCCATTGGAAATGAGGAAAATCTGACAGCTTTTTGCTTCTTCTTAAGGTTAACCAAGAAGCATCAACCAACATTATCTGCTCAGCTTTGATCATCCCCAAAAAACATTCCAGATATCTTATGCAGGCAAAAGCTAGAGGTCTAACCTTCAATTCCCCTTAGATTCCCCTTGCATTCCTCAAATTATTCTAAAAGATGAATAAACAGTGAATGTGTTGTTTAAGAGAATGTGACCAGGTATATAAATGTTTTCTCTAAAATTTAGTGTTCTTCCTTCCCTCAGGTCAGGCATTATATCTTTTCCTACTCACAGTAGTTCAGATTCCTCTTCACCAATTATAGATTATTGACAAGCCTAATCCATTCAAGTTTTAACATCACCTTGGGTCAGAAACAAGGTATATATAGGTCAATGGGTATAGTGTAGTTTTAAAAGCATTGGCCTTTGGGCCAATGTTCCTAATTCAAATCCTGCCTTTACCGCTTACTAGCTAAGTGACTTCATTCCTGCAAAAGGATAACATTAGTACCTTCCTCCAGGGAGTATCGTGGGACTCAACGAATTAATACACACAAAGTCCTTAGAGGGGCGCTGGGTACATTGTGTGTACTTCATAAAGCGTTAGCTGTAATTATAATCAGCAACCTTTGTGTCCGGTTTCAGGAAATTCCTTGAAGATGATTATACCCACCCTTCAAGATAATGTGGTAGGACTGATAATTAATCTCTCTAGCTCATTTAAGTGAACATCTGGTAAAGTTTTCATTCCAAACAATGTCAATGGGAATGACTGGCCAGACCATGACTAAATAAGGCAAACATTCTCTAATTCTCCTGTATTGCTGACCAAAAAGGCTTTCCCCACTCTGCTTTAAGCCAGAGACAATATTAAGGCATGGTGGTAATTCATTTCATTTTACAGACAAGGGAGTGGTTAAGTTAAATACATGGATTCCAACTACAAATATCTGGGTTAGATATTTTTTTTAACAGCAAACCCTTACAATACCATTTATATTCTCCAGGAATGTGACCTCAAAATCTTGGTTATTCAGTGTGATAATTTCTCTCTTATGGAGAGAAAAGGTGAAGGTAATATAGCTGATTGACAAATGGCAGTCTTCACCAAAGTTGTATGTTGCTCTGTAAAATGTAACACCTTCTTATCACAAAACCTTGATGCCCCAAGGATTCTAAAACTAGCAAAAGACTCCTTATTCCATAAGAATAATAGAGATGAGGAGATCTTTGTTGTCTTTTGTTGAATCACTACAGTTTAGACAGGGGCTAAGGGTGAAGCAGAAAGCAGACTTATTTAAGGCCACGTGGCAAGTTTAGGACAAGTCTGGAACTAGAATTAGGTCACTTAACTCCTAGAGCCATTCTTTTCACATCTTTCCTGCGCTTCCCCAAAATCCACTGACCACAGTTATGTGTAAGAGGGTCTTGGCACCTGGACTTCCAGAGAGATATCAGTGTAGATTTCCTTCTTCTAGTGTCTTTTTTTGGCAAGTTGAAACCAAAATTCCTTTCCATCCTGACTACCTGGACTTCATATATAGCATTTTTTTGCTTTTTTAAAAAAATAATGTTATTGATTTACAGTGTTGTGTTAATTTCTGCTGTACAATAAATTTACTCAATTATACATATACATTCTTTCTCATTCTATGTTTTGAAAAAAAAATTAAAGTTGATTTAACACTGTGTTAATTTGTGCTGTGTATTTTGTCTCTTTAAGCTGTTCAGTTCAGTCACTCAGACATGTCTGACTTTTTGCGACCCCATGGACTGCAGCACGCCAGGCCTCCCTGTCCAAAACCAACTCCCGGAGTTTACTCAGACTCATGTCCATTGAGTCGGTGATATTATCCAACCATCTCATCCTCTGTCGTCCCCTTCTCCTCCCACCTTTGATCTTTCCCAGCATCAGGGTTTTTTCAAACAAGTCAGTTCTTCACATCAGGTGGCTAAAGTATTGCAGTTTCAGCTTCAGCATCAGTCTTTCCAGTGAATATCCAGGACTGATTTTGTTTAGGATGGACTAGTTGGATCTCCTTGCTGTCCAAGGTTTCTCAAGGGTCTTCTCCAACACCACAGTTCAAATGCATCAATTCTTTGGCACTCAGCTCTCTTTATAGTCCAACTCTCACATCTATACATGACAGTGAATATGCCAAAACAATCTCATATATTGTACCTGGGAAGGTTCTAACTGTCTATTATTGATGATGCAAAATGGACCAGGTCCTGGATTAAATGCTTCATAGGGATGATACAAAGGGATGGTAAGAACCCTATGATAGGGGTGATATGAACCCTATAATATAGTTAATATTATTAATAGTCTTTGACAGATGAGGATAGTGAGGCTTAAGTATTAAGTCAATTGCCTAAAGTCAAACAGGAATAAACTATCAGAGTTCAGTCAGACACTGATAATCTTACCCCCAAACCTGTAGGTAAGTTTTTTTTTTTCCAGTTTTGGAACTCTTACTACCATCCACAGATCTCTCAGTGTCTGATTGTTCTGTTTCTTGCTTTGAAATTCACATGAATATGCTCTAGATTTGTTGGATTGATGCTATTTTTCCAGTATTTTATTTATTTCACAAGAATTTATACAATAGTCAAGTATCTGTTATTGTTCTAAACAATATATAGATAAAAAGACTGCTGCTGCTGCTGCTGCTGCTAAGTTGCTTCAGTCATGTCCAACTCTATGTGACCCCATAGATGGCAGCCCACCAGGCTCCCCCATCCCTGGGATTCTCCAGGCAAGAACACTGGAGTGGGTTGCCATTTCCTTCTCCAATGCATGAAGGTGAAAAGTTAGAGTGAAGTCGCTCAGTCGTGTCCAACTCTTAGCGACTTCATGAACTGCAGCCTACCAGGCTCCTCCATCCATGGGATTTTCCAGGCAAGAGTCCTGGAGTGGGGTGCAATGTAAATAGATATGAATATATATACCTCACATATATTTCATCTTTATCACAACACAATGAGTTTAGTAAAATTAGTAATTAGTAGTCCCATTTTATAGGCAAGGAAACTCAGGCATGTGTGTAACTGCCCAAGGTCACACAGCTAAAAAACGACAGATTCTACCGTAAAAGTTGCATTATTTAATTTTGTACTTTGTTCTCTTTCTTTACTTCTTTTTTATTAAGAGTATATTTTCAAAAGAAAACTCCAAGAGAACTGTTTGATAGAAGGAAGATTAGATCATCCCAGATTTCTCCCCAGCTCTCATTCCATGATAATCTTTGGGGTGCACCAGGGATCAGAATCCAAAAACTACCACTTTAGAATGTGCTTAAATAAATTTTTTTCTTCCTCAGTTATTTCACTTAGTTGTTACCTGTTCTTAACCCAAAATAATTTTGCTGCCACAAGCAGTAGCTTGCAGGTAATTATAAAACCTTTTAAAAAGTGATCATTATAAGGGCTATGTACGAACATGGCAAGATGACTCTAGTGTAATATTAAGTAGAAAAAGGGAATGGAACTATGTGCATTGTATATAAAGCTATGTAAATTCTATAAAGCTGTGTGAGAATCTATGGTCCATATACTTTTGAGTGGCTGTGTTAGGGCAGTGGGATTATGGCTGATTTTTTTCTTTTCAAAATTTGATCTGAGGCTATTCTATTATCTAAATGAAAACATCCCCAACAAAATACCAAAATAAAGAGATATTCCTGAGAAATGACATGTTTTCTAAGCTAGAGTAAAGACTTAGTTGTAGGTGAATGATAAGGATGGTGATTCATCTCCAGATTATGTTTTGGGGCTGTCTGATAATGGTCTTCTAGCATTTGGGAGATTATGTTAAAGACATTGTTCTGGAAAATAAGCCTAGAGACTGATACATTGAATTATGTCCTTCCTCTTAAATATAATGTAGCCATTAAGCATATTATTTATGGTGAATTTATGGTGAATTTATGGTGAATATGATGTAGGAACATGTTCAGTTTTTTTTTTTTAAGTGATATGATGTAGTATGCATATATAGTATGGCAGTTATAATATGAAGGAATAAATACAGGAAAAGAAAGATATCAGAATATTAAGATTGAATTGGAGAGAAAGCAGTTGGATCATTTTTCTTCTCTTCTTTTATTTTTCTGTATTATTTCAAATATTTTATAATAACCACAAATTATAATGTAGAGCTGGCAACTGCAGTTTTAAGATGAATTTAGAAGGGAAAGTCAAAAGTGGAAGAAGTCAGCATCTTCACTGACGATTCTGAGAGTAGCAGAAATTGTCCAGAGTTTCATTTCCCATCTCTCTCCTTCCATGAGGGATGAGAGACCAGAGGGAAATGGAAGATCATTCAGTCTGAATATAGCTTTCAGATTTCTCAAAACTAGATGGGTAGCTGGTGCTTAGTCCTTGGGGTCTTGGACAAAAGTCAGTCTTTAAAAGAGAATGCAACTTAGGAAATTTTAAGACTATAGCTGTCCACCTTCTCATGGAAACTTTTTGTTTTTAAATACAACTCAACTTCAAAGATATTACAAAAACTAGGAAAAGGAAATACTGTATCGATTGCACTTTCCACTTGAGACTAATAGAAACAATTCTGTTTATGAGGTTTTAGGATCTCAGAAACTCCCAAACCTGGCTGGTGATCAGAACAACCTTGGAAGCTTTCAAAAATATTAAGTGACTAGGCTCATAAGAGTCTGTGACTCAGTAGACAAGTGGTAGGGGTTCTCTCTGGTTTGTTTAAACAAAGACCTGTAACTAGGCCAAAAAAACCCACACCATCTTTGTATGACCAACCACATTCTGATTCTCTGGGGCATGTTCTGATTTTAGCACTAAACATCCCAGGAAACTCCTCAGTACTGGGCAAACAGGGTTATTAGGTCATCCTAAACCATCTTTGCAGATTCCTAACCATGACATACACCGGAATCACTTTTAGTCAAGGTGCAAGCACAGAGAAATGAACAGAAAGAATGAGTGAAATTTTTGAAATGAACAAATTATCTTTCTTGGACCATGGAAGTCATAAAAGTGATCACATTAGAAAAAAGAAAAACCATCTAGTTTTTAATCTTCTACCTTCCAGAATATTTCTCCTTTCCAATGAGTATTTTATTTAAGAGAATATGACAGAGATTCTTAGCTGTTGTGCCTCCATTTTAAAATGCAACTCTTAGGAAGAGGCCAAAAGTATGACAATTTTATCCAAAATGTAGGTCCAGTCCTTAGCCATCGTGGGTAAACACTGACTTTATTTTTGTTTCTTTTTTCTAGTGTTCCAATGGTAAGATAATAAACTCAAACGTTAACTAAATAGCTTCCTTTCAAAGTTTGGACTGGAATTAAAATGTTTGGGTCGCTTGTTCTCTGTTGAAGTTGGAATGGGTAGCATAGAGATTCTTGCACTGGGTTACCCTCTTCAGCCTTTGTTCAATATAGTAGGAGTGTGGAATAAGAACTTGAGTACCAACAATGAGAAGAGTGCTGTGTGTTATTATTAGAGATTTATTCTATTCTGAGGAACACACATGGAACCCTGAGAAATTATGCAACTTTAAGCCACCTCTTAAACATGTAATGAAAGTGACTTTTTGCCCTTTTTGTACCAAATCATAGTGTGAAAGCAAAAACTGACCAGTTAATTTTCAATCGTTGTCCCAAATAAAGATATAGTATTTTTCCCAGGAAAAACAAAACGCTGTTATTTTTACCTTTCTTAACTCTGTGTTAAGGAGAAAGAAATTAAATGGAAGTGCTAAAAGATATGATTTCCTAGCAAGTCCTTTTGACATTCATCCCTGATGCAGAATCTTCTAGAAAAGCTGGCTTATAAAACTTTAATAGCTTTGGCTCTGCTTTCCAAGTGTCTTATTTACTTTAACAACAGGCTTCCTAACCAGGATCACAGACCAAGGAATCTATTGCTAAATCAGTCTGTCATCTAGCTGGGCCAAGGAGAATTCAAGAGATGGCCATGCTTGGGAGAAGGTGAGGTGACCTGTGTGCAATGTGTAGGGGCTTAGCCTACTTGCTCTGAAAGCAAAGTGGTTACGTTCAAATCCAGGCTCTCCTTCTTACTAGCTCTATAGCCAACAGGCAAGATACTTTAAGACTCAGTCCCCATCTGTAAAATGGAGTAAAAATTACTGACCCTGGGAGATTTTGTGGCTTGAATGAGATAAGCAAAGCATGTAGCATGATGTGGGAAGTGAGGCACATGCTCTGTAAGGGCTGGTGGGTGATGGGAAGTGAGGCACGTGCTCTGTAAGGGCTGGTGGCTGATGGGAAGTGAGGCATGTGCTCTGTAAGTGCCAGTGGCTGATAGAATTCTCTCTCCCTCATTCTTTCTCTTCCAACCACATTGGATAGATAAGTTTCCACAATGAACTACATCATTCAGTTTCAACCATAGACCTTCACAGATTCCCTTGAAGCTACAGGAGGCTCTAGCCCTTCACCTTACCAAATCTCATCATCCTTCCAGCCTCAGTTATTGGAGAAGACTCAGGCATTCACCTAAACCTTAGGCTGGTCGTAATATCTTCCTGAACCTTTCTTTTGTCAGGACTGGCACAAAACAAATGATAATCATTTAGTGATATCATCCTCTCTTTTTTTTATTTGGCTGCTCTGAGTCTTTATAACTACAGGCAGGCTTTCTCTAGTTGTGAACAGTAGGGGCTACTCTCTAGCTGTGGTGCGTGGGCTTCTCACTGCAGTCTCTTCTCCTGTTGCTAAGCTCGGGCTCTAGGGTGTGCGGGTTTCAGTATATTGGTTCACTTTTTGTTCACATTAATTTGTCTTGAGGAAATATTAAATCACAGCCCATAATGAAAAACCAGAATTTGGGAACAACTAGGCTTTCACTGGGAAAAGGTCAGTTTTCATTCCAATCCCAAAGAAAGGCAATGCCAAAGAATGCTCAAACTACCGCACAATTGCACTCATCTCACAGGCTAGTAAAGTAATGCTCAAAATTCTCCAAGTCAGGCGTCAGCAATACGTGAACTGTGAACTTCCAGATGTTCAAGCTGGTTTTAGAAAAGGCAGAGGAACCAGAGATCAAATTGCCAACATCTGCTGGATC